>JARFJB010002138.1:167500-382500 GCA_036346205.1 Vesta saturnalis
CGTGTCTGTGTGCGTGTCTGAGTGCGTGTCTGAGTGCGTGTAGTGCGTGTCTGAGTGCGTGTCTGTGTGCGTGTCTGTGTGCGTGTCTGTGTGCGTGCCTGTGCGTGTCTGTGAGCGTATCTGTGTGCGTGTCTGTGTGCGTGTCTGTGTGCGTGTCTGTGTGCGTGTCTGTGTGCGTGTCTGTGTGCGTGTCTGTGTGCGTGTCTTGTAACGAACAGCAAGTCATTACTACAAAATTTTTAATTAATTAATTATTTAACAATCAGCCCTCGTAAAAGAAATGATGTAAGATTTCTTAGTATTCAAACACCTGCAAGAATTGATCTAATATTTCTTAGTATTCCGTATTACTCAGTACCTAACTTAATATTTCTTATTATTTCGTGTGATTGCACAACAAAAATTAATTTGTTTCCACTCCAACGTAGATTTCATAAAACATCAAAGTTTTATACGTCAGAGTAATCTCCGCCAATTACAAATAGGTTCCCCAAACAGAAGTCACCCCGCCTACCGAGGGTCCCCTATAAAAACCGCGCCGCGCACCTTTTAGTGAGTTATATTATTAATCTTAATACTATTATTAGTACGAGTAGCCGTAGCCGACCAGGCCAGTCAGCCGTAGAAGAGTTCCGTCGCGCCACGTGAATGCATTCCGCCGCCGAGAATTATTTAGTTGGTTTCACCAGCTCCTGTAGTAGTTAGTCCGTTTGACTAACTCCGGTTCCAGAACACCTGCACGTGACGGTTGTTTAAAGTAAATCGCCGCAGACCTGGTGATAGCCACCGCGAGTTTAGCTCCCTGTATTTGCGAACGCGCACCGCGAATCTTTTGCAAATAGCTATCCTCGATCTTTGTGATTAACGACACGTAAGTCTGTAGAGTATTCAGTACACACAACACCAGACCGCACGGGCAAGCCACGAAGTAGTCGGGAGATCACAAACGCAAACACACACCAACCCCAGGCCGCACGGGCAAAAGCCACGAGGTAGTAGGGGTATGCCGCACAGTACACACAAAACCCCAGACCGCCACGGGCAAAGCCACGAGGCAGTCGGGAGTAAAAACATTCACCACTACCTGACGACGAGACTAAGTAGGACTGTATAGACCATCATTTACTATCACTTACATTCTAAACACCTGAATTCACCAGCTCGCTGGCGAAGACCGAAGTGCCTGTAATCACAAATGAATTAAACGTAGAGTATCCGTCAAAGACCTGTCGTAGGAGAAAACCGTACACCGATAACCACGCGCTTAGTAAACGAATTTCAAGAAAGCAATCAATTAATTGTTTTCCACCAGCTTATTCCGCAAGTATAAACCGCCTTTAATAAATACGCGTTTTGTGCGTATACCATTAAGTAACGTTCATTTGTATCTACGTGAGATTTCGTTCATTTGTATAAAAGAAATCACCGCCATAAAATTGCATCCAGTAGATAACGCGAAATATATTAATTATACAACCAAACGTGTATAATCAGCCCAGTCTAAATTTAATGCGAGAATAAACCTCTGAAGATAAGTCATATTCTCGAACATAATAGATCGCGAAAGTAAATTGCTTCACGAAGCATACGCGCCTGTCCGTCTTCCAAAATTACTGAAGGTAAAGAGCAGCAAGCAATTAGACCGGTACAACCGTCATGCGTACAACCGTGAACTCGGGATATCGATTTTCACTAGTGACCTAGATCTGCGCAACCCCGTTTTAATAACCAGTAGTTTGTTTATACATTCTTTCTTTTGTAGACAGGGCCGTATCCAGCATAAATAATTAATTAAACGCAACGTTATTAATCATTTAAATATTACGTTCCTCATTGAGTGTAACTAGGGAGCATTAATATCTATTTACAGAAACGCCTGTGACAACAATAAGACGTCGTATCGAGTGAGTGGAAGGAAGGAGGATATCCATATTCGCCGTTTAAACCGAGTGGACGCCCCAGCCGCCGTCTCAATCTTAACGTCAAGTTGTTTTCGTATTGTTACGTTTGTTAGTTGTTAACCAGGTAGTTATTTAGCTTAAGTGTGAATATATTACATTTGTAAATAATAGGATAATATATATTTAAATCGTTTTACTGTGATTATTTTATGTGGACAGTGTAGAGCTAAAGATTAAATATTCCGACGAACCCACCCCTCTTTAGTTTATAATCTAAAGACCGATTGCAGCAAATATAAAAATTGTGTAAAGGACCTTACAGTCCGTGTGCGTGTCAGTGTGCGTGTCTGTGTGCGTGTCTGTGTGTGTTTGTGCTGTTGCGTGTTCTGTGTGCGTGTCTCGTGCGTGTCTGCGTGCGTGTCTGGTGCGTCTGTGTGTCTGCGTGCGTGCTGTCTATGTCTGCGTGCGTGTTGCGTGCGTGTCTGTGTGTTGTGCTTTTTTTTTTTTTTTTTTTTTTTTTTTTTTTTTTTTATTTTTTTTTTTTTTTTTTTTTTTTTTTTATTTTTGTGTCTGGTGTGTACGTGGTGTTGTCGTGTTGTCGTGTGTGTGGTGTTTGTGTTTGGTCGTGTTGGTGGTGTCTGTGCGTTTTGCTGTGTGTCTGCGTGGTGTCTCGTGTGTGTCTGCTGTGTGTCTGCGTGGTGTCTGTGTGTCTGTGTGTCTGCGTGTGTCTGGTGTGTCTGGTGTGTGTCGTGTGTTCGTGTGTCTGTGTTGTGTCTGTGTGTCGTGTGTTGTTGTGTGTGTGTTGTGTGTATGTTGTGTGTGTTGTGTGTGTGTGTGTGTGTGTTGTGTGTGTGTTTATGTGTTATTGTGTTGTGTTGTGTTGTGTGTGTTGTGTGTGTTGTTGTTGTTTGTGTATGTTGTGTGTTTGTGTTGTTGTGTAGTGTGTTTGTGTATTGTTTGTGTATGTTATGTTATATATGTGTTATGTGTTATTATATTGTCTTGTGTGTATTATATATGTCTGTGTTTGTTCTGTGTCATGTCTATGTTTATGTTATGTTGTCTGTGTGTTGTGTGTCTGTTGTTGTGTCTGTGTGTCTGTGTGTCTATGTGTCTGTGTTGTCTGTGTCTTGTGTCTGTGTGTCGTGTATCTGTGTGTCGTGTGTCTGTGTGTGTGTGTGTGTCTGTGTGTGTCTGTGTGTGTGTGTGTGTGTCTGTGTGTCTGTGTGTCGTGTATGTGTCTGTGTGTCTGTGTCTGTTCGTGTGTTGTGTGTCTGTGTGTCTGTGTGTTGTGTGTCTGTGTGTGTGTGTGTGTGTGTGTGTGTGTGTGTGTGTGTGTTGTGTTCGTGTGTTCTGTGTCTGTGTTGTGTCTGTGTCTGTGTTCGTGTGTTCGTGTGTCTGTGTGTTGTGTGTGTGTGTGTGTGTGTGTGTGTGTGTTGTGTGTGTCGTGTGTTCGTGTGTTCGTGTGTTGTGTGTTCGTGTGTTCGTGTGTTCGTGTGTTCGTGTTGTCGTGTGTTCTGTGTTCGTGTGTTCTGTGTTCGTTGTTTGTTGTTCGTGTGTTCGTGTGTGTCGTGTGTTCGTGTGTGTGTCTGTTCGTGTCGTGTGTCGTGTGTTCGTGTGTCGTGTGTTTGTGTGTCGTGTGTTCGTGTGTTGTGTGTTCGTGTGTTCGTGTCGTGTGTTCTGTTTGTGTGTTTGTGTGTTCGTTGTTCGTGTTGTGTTCGTGTGTGTGTGTGTTCGTGTTGTGTGTTGTGTGTCTGTTGTGTTTGTGTTGTGTCTGTGTTTGGTCTGTGTGTTAGTGTGTTGTGTGTGTATGTGTGTTGTGTGTTCGTGTGTTTGTGTTGTGTGTGTCTGTGTGTCATGTGTATGTTGTGTGTGTCTGTGTTGTTGGTGTGTGTGTTGTGTGTTTGTGTTGTGTGTCGTGGTGTCGTGTGTTGTGATGTCTGTGTGTGTGTGTCGTGTGTTGTGTGTTGTGTGTCAGTGATTGTGTATATGATGTCTGTATGTTGTGATTGTGTGTGTGTTCGTGTGTTGTGTGTCTGTGTGTTGTGTATGTGTTGTGTTCGTGCAGTCGTGTGTTTAATCGTGATGTGTACGTGTGTGTGGTGTTGTGTGTCGTGTTGTGTGTCAGTGTGTGTGTATGTGTGTGTATGTATGTGTGTTGTTGTTCGTGTGTTTGTGTTTTTCGTGTGTTCGGTGTTCTTTTGTTCTGTGTTTGTTTCTGTGTTCGTGTGTTCTGTGTTTGTTTTGTTTTTGTGTTTCGTGTTTCTGTGTTCTGTTCTTTGGTTCTGGGTTCTGTGGGTTTGTGTTCTGTGTTCGTGTGTTCGTGTGTTTTTTTGTTCGTGTGTTCGTGTGTTGTGTGTTCGTGTGTTCGTGTGTTCTGTGTTCGTGTGTTCGTGTTTCGTGTGTTCGTGTGTTCGTGTGTTCGTGTGTCGTGTGTTCGTTGTTCGTGTGTTCGTGTGTTGTGTGTCTGTGTGTCGTGTGTTCGTGTGTTCGTGTGTTCGTGTGTTCGTGTGTTCGTGTGTTCGTGGTTTGTGTGTTTATGTGTTCGTTTGTTCGTGTGGTTCGTGTTCGTGTGTTCGTGTGTTCGTTGGTTTGTGTGTTTGTGTTTGTGTGTTTCTGTGTTTGTGTTTATGTGGTTGTGTGTATTTGTGTTGTGAGTCTGGTGTGAGGGTGAGTGTGAGTGTGAGTGTGATGTGAGTGTGAGTGTGAGTGTGTGTGAGTGTGATGTGAGTGAGTGATGTGGTGTAAAGTGATGTGTGTGTGTGAGTGTTGTGTGGGTGTGGGTGTGCGTGTGATTGTGTGAGTGTGTGTGCGTGCTGCGTGCGTGCGTGCGTGTTTAGCGTATGCGTACGTGTGCGCGTGCGTGTTTGTTTGCGTGGTTGTGTGTCAAATACAGATTTGGGTAATAATGACATTTCTTAATAATAATAACAGAATGTGTGTCTATATCGCAGTTGAAGTTGTAGTTTAAACTACCGTACTTTATAAGGTAAAATGGCTATAATGGTTCAGTTAAACCAAATCGTTTGTTATTACATTCTGAATCCAATAATAACAATGTGTGTGTGTTGGGTCGTGTTCGTGTTCGTGGGCGTGTAAATGTGGATATATGTGCGTGTTCGTTCTGGGTGTGGAAGGGGAGGGGGTAGGTGTGCATGTACGTTTGCATGTATGTGTGTGCAAGTGCATGTGTGTGCTTCTGTAGGTGGGTGCTTTCGTGCACTCGTGTGTGCTTACGTGTCGGTGCGGCGCGTGCGCGGGTGAGTGTATGGGTCTGCAAGTTAAAACCTTATATATTCCTAAAGTATCGTATTTCTGTCAAAAAATGAATTTTGATTCTAAAAATTTTGAAAACGTACCTGTAGTCCGCAAACCTGTATGCATCTTTGGATAGAAAATCTTTTATTTCAAATATGTCAAAAAAATTTACGATAACCGGATATCAAATAAAGCAAATTATCAGATGTACAATATTTTCCGAAGTCAAACTGTTATAATGCCACATGAAACATTTCGTTAGGAATGGAAACAAAATGTGTTACATTCCTTGTGGTATACTTGACTGCACTTCTTGCTATTTAAACTACGCCATATAACAACACAAAAGCACTAGTGGTTCATTTAACCCAAATCGTGCCTATTAAAATCAGATACTAATAAATAAATAGGTATAAAGGTTTTATACATTTGGTAATAATGGCTTACTATTTTGGAAACTATTTATTTATTTATTTATTCAACAATAGCTTAAAGCTAATTTACAAATCTTTAATTTAAAATACTTATACATTATTTTCTTTTTTTTTTTAAAACTATAATTTACTTTTCAAGGCACTAAGATCAACATTTTTTTTTAATGAGGTTTTGAAATCTACAATATTTTTCTTACTTCTTAAATCTACTGGTAACATATAAAATTTTAAACCAGTATCAAAAATAGATTTCTGCGTACTCTTTAAATTTTCAAATCTCTATAAAATTTGTACATCCTCTAGTGTTATATTCATGTATATCACTATTTTTTGACTAGACCAGATAGATATTTTGGTAACTGCTCTGTATCAATTTTATAAATAAAGACTAGGACATCATACAAATTTGATCACTCACACTAAATAAATCTAATTTTGATAACATTTCGGCAACTCTGGTATATCTGTTTACATTTAAGATTGCCCTAAGCGCTCTATTCAAATGACTTCTAATCTATTTAACAAATTACTACTTACACAAAACAACAATGAATTACAAAATCTTACATGAGGCATAACAATTGACATGAAGACTTTCTTTTAGAATTTAAAGACAAAACATTTCTTAACCTACATATAACACCTACTTTTTGAGACAACTTCTTTTCTATATATTCAACAAATTTATTAAACTTAAGATCACAGTCAATTATTACACCTAAATACTTAAAACTATCCACCCATTCTATTACTTCATTACCTATAACTAAATTACGATTTACAAACTTATTTCCTAAATACATACATTTGGTTTTTTTACTGTTCAAACTTAATTTATTTTTACAGAGCCAGTCAACAATATTTAATAATTCATTACTCATATCTATAATTAATTCATCACAATCATTTCCAGAAATGTACAATAGAGCATCATCAGCGAATAGGTGGACCATAGCATTTTTAACTATCTTTGGTAACTCATTTAGGTATAAAATAAATAATAAAGGGCCTAACTTACTCTAGGCACACCCACATCAATAGCTTTGAGATCAGAGCACACTCCATTTATTTTAACATACTGTTTTCTATTTGCAAGGTAACTCTCAATCCACATCAAAAATTTCCTCTTATCCCGTATCCGTACAACTTATCAACTAACTTGATTCTACTGACAGTCTCAAATGTCTCTTAAAATCTAAGAACACAGCCACTGTACCATTACCTAAATCTCTCCCGTCTCCATGATTCTACTACAAGTTGACAGCCGTTTCAGTCGAATGCTTATGCCTAAACGACTGATACAAGGACAAAATATCATTCTTATTTACATGATCCATTAACCTATCGTAAATAACAGTCTCCATTCTCTTATCTACTATTGGTAAAACATTCACTGGACGAAAATCTGACATAACTATACTATTAGGAACTTTTAAAATCGGAGTTATACAAGAAACTTTCAATAACTCAGGGACAATACAAGACACAAATGACTTATTTACAATATTTAAAACAGAGTCACCAAGTATGTTCCAGAATTCTTTCAACATCTTAGCATTCAACAATCCTTCACTTCCAACATTCTTAAGACTGCTAACAATTTTATCAATATATTCTTTAGTAACTTCAGGTAGCTCTAATAAAAACTCTCCATTATAAACTAAGTCAGCTTCTTGATAGGAACTGTCAGGATTCGGTATCGCTAAAACTACATCTCTGATACTTTGTACAAAATAATTATTAAGCCTATTTGCCATTTCTAAACTATCAGTTGCCACTGTACTATCAAAATCTATAGCTCTGATCTCAACACAATTTTTATTTTTAATAGGATTTCAAAGTTTTCCACATTTTACTAGGGTCCCCAATGCAGTTATCAATATTTTCCACATAATACTTTTGTTTTCACCTCTAATTATTCCTACAAATTTATTTCTCAAGACTTTATAACTATCCCAAGCCTTCTGAGTCTCACTGCTATGCTTACCCTAATAGATTCAATTAAACGAAATCTTTGATATGCTGTATCTCTTATGGTCCTAGCTTCCTTAACTATTTCATTAAACCAAGGACATGATTTGTCAACACAAATTTTTCTTTCGGGCCCAGTACCAGTTTTCTGTGCATCATCATACCATTCAATAAATCATTATATTCAATTTCCTGAAACCCTCAAATTTATCTTTAGTCAATTCCAATTGTCGTTTCATTAAATCTATATCAATTTTACCTCTTAGCGTTATATAAGTTTTGACTCTTCTCCTTCCATCAAAACAGGACAATGGTCTGATATCTTTGTCTGCACCTTACAGTTAACTTGCTTATTGAAAATACTAAATCAATACATGTCGCCGACTGATTTGTAACTCTAGTAGCTTCAAAACCAATTGCTTTAACCCATATGACATAATAATCTTATTCAATGACTTTGTATAATAATTTGTCTCAGACAAAACCAATCAAAATTAAAATCACCAGTAACTATTAAAGTACTACCCCTTGCCATACTAGTCAATTCATCCAGCCAAACTGTAAATGCAGACAAAAATACCACCTTACTACCATTAGGAGATCTGTATACACAACCAATAATTTTACTATTTCCACCTCCCTAGACTAATAGCTAACATCCAATACTCTTTAGCTTCCAGCATACAACTTATTTTTCACAGTGAATAGAACCATGTACATATATTAATACACCACTTGTATGTCTAGAATGTGAGTCGCATCTAAAAACCTGATAACCCTGATTGTAGCAATGGCTCCTCATCATCTGCCAGAACATGAGTTTCTGTCAGACATTACTCTAAGTGATTCTCTCTAATAATTTCAATAATTTCATCCATTTTGTTTATCGCCCCATCTATATTTAACAGCATAGTCTTATTTTGAGTTCCTAGCAGAGGAATTTTACCAACCTCCTGTTGTATTAACTGCTATGTTTCAGCATTTGCCGTGTTTTTCGCTAATCTTTTCATTCTTTGAATTAAACAAGGACAATTTCTATCATACGTTGAGTGACCCACTTTTAATTTTAAATTAAACCTTGTATTGGCATCAACACAGTTACCACAATTATAATTATTAGTACAATCTTTTTTAAGATGTTCCTCTGAACCGCATTTCATGCACCTCGCTTTATTTTTACATTCTGCAGCAGTGTGAGAAAAACCATAACATTTGTAACATCGTTTTACCCAAATAAAATCTACTACTCTGACTAGTTGATAATAACATCTTATCTTACCCATATCAATTAATTTTTGATGAGATTTAACATCTACTTGCAATATAATAGACATATTATGATATTTTTCATTTTTTTCGCTTTTCAAAACCTTAAAATGGAAACCAACTTCTGTATCATTCAACTCATTTTGTTCGCAAATCTTTTTAAGTAAATCCTCATCTGTCAAATCCTCCACATCTGAACTTACTCTCAATAGCCTAACTTTTGCATGTTTGTTTTAAAGTTACAATCTCATAATTATCACCTAGAACTTCAATAGCATTTTTTTGGAAAGCCTCTCTACTTTTCTCCGTATCACACCCAATAAGAACAGCGCCATCAGAGACTTCTTTAATTTTTGATACTCCAACACTTAGTTTACAGACATCTACCTTCTTTTTTATCTCCTCTTTAGTAGCTGACGAATCTTGTTTCTCTTTAGGTTTTATAATCAACAATGGTTCCTTCTTTTCCTCTCTAAGAATCTCACTGTAACTTCTACCTTGTTTACTTCCATCTTTTTTACTATCACACACTTGTTTCACATACCTTTCAAATGCCAGCACTTTCTCTCCCAACTTTTTATTTTCTTCTTTGAATGATGTAGTTACCTTTTCAAATTCATCTATGATGGAATCTTTCATACCCTGCACCAATTGCTTGAATTTTCCAGTCACTTTCTCCTGCTTACAATTTCCACATAGCCATACAGCTTCCTTAATGCTTGCCAAAGATTTTTTATCAGCTGCAGTTAAACCAACGCATTTTAAATGAAACCAGGCTTCGCATATACCTTCACATCCTATATAAGCTTTAGAACCAGTAGGAAAACCGTCATTGCATGCACCACAAATATCACCGTCCATTTCTTCTTCATCTCCAGCCATCCCAACAAATTTTTATTTCCAACACAATTTTCAGCAATTACCTTGACTTGAAATTTTCCGTATTGAATGTTACTTCCAATTAAATTAATAATCTTTAATCCACAAACCAAGTGTTAAATGCCTACATTTAACCTTTTCAATTTCTAATAATTCACCAATCCCCAACTTACGGCGCTTATTGTGTATATAAATTACAGTGCCTGTATATTAATTAGTTCCTTAAAGTAGGAACTGTATTATAAATGATAAAAAAGAGAATGACACATACATGGATAGTTTGAAAGATATCTCCAGCATACTATAAAGAGTTTTTTAATTGTGCTAAATTAATAAGCCATTTAATTTGTATAATCTCTTGATCAGCGTCAACATCTTACGTAACATCTTATGAAATCGTGTTTGTACAGGTGTAAGTATGGTTGCGTTATTTAGGCGGGTAACAAGTTTCACTTTTAACATTGATTAAACTTATTAATCAATGCTTTTAACATAAATTGTTTTGATTACAATGTGATTATTCTCATTATGTCAACTTCAATCAATAATTTAAATATGAATGTTAAAGAAAAATAGAATATAGGAGAATAACATCAAAGGTTTTAAAAAAATCCTAAACATGATTTAAAAGATTTGTACAGTTGTACTAAATTAATACTAAAGTAATAATTAATAGGCGATTAATTTGTAGAATCCCCCGACCTAATAATTTATGAAATCATAACTGTACCGATGTAAGTGTAGTTGCGTTGTTTAGGCGTTTTAGAAAGTCTCATTCTTAACATAAATATAATTCTTCAGAATTTTAAAAACTAGACTTCCGGTTTCGATTACAAGTTGATACTGTCAACTTTAATCGACAGTTTAAGTATAAGTATTATGAAATATAGAGGAATAACACATGCATCAAAGGTTTTAAAAATATCATAAACATACTTTAAAAAATTTCTATAATTATACTATATTAATACTTAGGTGATAATAAATAGGCGATTTAATTTGCAGAATCTCCTGGATCAACAGAAATGTCTTTATCTAATAATTTATGCAATTGTAATTGTAAAGATGTAAGTATGGTTGCGTTCATTAACTGGTCGCATTTTTAACGTAAATATAGTGCTCTAATATTTAAAAAATCTTACACTTCCGGTTTCGTTTATCAGTTGATTGTCCTCATTATTGTCAACTTTAATTTTATTTTAGAGTTATCGATATTTTAAATAGAAGTGCGTTTGTCAAAATTAAAGGTTTATTGTATTCGTATAGCGTGACGGAGCAAGCCAGCAAGGTAATGGAAATTAGATTTAATTGACAATTCAAAACGAATATATCCTGTTTGACATACAATTGTCTCAATGCGCTTTAATTGGTGTTTTTATTTTGTATTCAATACAGTTAATTTATGTTATAAGTTAAAAGTATAAATAATACATTTGTGTATTGTGTATGTTGCGTCAATTGTTTATTATCCCACGCTGCTTTTGTTTATCTGTATTTAGAATATTAAACAATAATATGTGCTAATAAATCTACAAATTTATACTCAAAGACACCTTAACTTAAACCCAATTAGATAGTTAATGTTAATTGCCGTATAAATTTGAAAATAATCTTATAAGAAAAATCAGTTTATTACAAAATTTAGGTACATTTTAATTATTTTTAATATACCGGGTGAATTCTAACAACTGGCTCGCTTCTGCAACTGTTTATTATTAGAGATAGAAATTTTTATTTTTTTGGCATATTCATTTGTTTTGCGGCACTTTATACGGGGTGATCCGTAAGAAATGGTCGGAAGTGAAATGTAAATTGCATTTTTTTATTAAAATAGGAAACCTTGATGTTTTTCAGATAAAAAAGATATACTTTGTCTAAATCGATAACTTTTATAGCTTCTAAGATGTTTTCGTTTTTAGGTATTTATTACCAACTGCTTAGGCAGGTTATTATTATTCTGTAGTATTTGGGCAACGTGTAAATCAGTGTTTGGTGAAGAATACACGTAACTTCAGGAAGTGATAGATCTAATCATTCCAACACAATACTCCCCTATAAACGTAAGTCCAAAGGTGTTTCGAACCCCCGTATTTAACCAGAAATGATCACAATTTTTGATTATTTAGTGGGGGAGTGTATTATTTCGATATACAGGGTGGTCCAGGATAAACGTCATTCATTTTAATAGGCGATACAACAACAAGAAAAAAGTGAACTTTCAGAAGAAAACTTTATTCATAAATGGTTCCTAACAAAGATATAGGGTGTGAAAGTTGTAAAAAAATGGTTTTCTCATCATAACTTCTAAACCACTGGATCGATTTTGATCAAATTTCTCACACAGACTAATGTAGTACATCTCTAAGAAATGATCAAAATCATTAAAAGAAAGTCTCCGGTGGTGTAGATACTGGGGTTCGGCACCACCTTCTCCCCTCCCAATCTTCGGCGCCACTGGATGTTTTACAAAGAATATTCAATTTTATTTTATTCTGTATTATAATATAAGTGTGGAAGAACTGTGGAAATAGGCCGATCAACTCAACTAATACTTATTTTAATTTAAAGTGTAGCAAGTAGGCCAAATTATGACTGAACTATCAAGAAAATACGATATGAGACGCCATTTTTTTTTAAACATTGTGTTACTTAGGTACTAGACATAACGTATAATGTCAAAGGTACAAAAGAAAAACAAATAAAGAAATAATTATACTAATAAGTTCTCAAAATGGAATCCGCCGACCTCAATGCATTTTTTTACTCTTTTGGCAACGGAATTAATTATTCCTAAGAGTTGAGGACGATTTCCCTTCAGTTAACGACACGCATCTTCCATACGTTCTACCATCTCTTCTCGCGTTTCCATTGTCATCTTGTAAGCAATGTCTTTTAAGTATCTTCACACATGAAAATTCAAAGCCGTAATATCTGATAATCGTGGAGGCCACGCACTGCCCCCCTTCCAGGTTTTTCAACTCCTGCCCGATCAATTTGGATATGTACAAGAAATTAAGTACACACTCTCTACCAAATGGGTGCAACAAGTAACACATGTCAAAGTAAAAATTACTGAGGGTCACTTCATCGACCCATTTCTTAGCCCGATCGGCAAGTTAAGGCGTACTCGTAATTCAGTGTAGCTTTTATCGCTACACGAATGAATAGACGGTTAAAAATGGACATTTGGAGAACTGATTAGTGTAATTATTTGTTTATTTGCTGTACGGGGTGGCGGGGAATGCGAGGTACTGTATCTGGGAAACTATACATCATAGAGGCTTGCGCAAAAAAAAATTATAATTAAAACGGCCAATACAAAAACCTGGTAAATATTTTCATGTTTCTGAAATAGCCGCTAGGGGGCGTAACTGCAATCTTGAATCTATACAAGTGAAGTTTCTGCGAGTTCTGCTATATTAACCTAATAATAAAATAACTGATCTTTGAAGTCGAGGATAATCTGAACTTTTTTTGTTTGGCAATTTTTGACGTATCTATAAAAATAAAGTGGGGGGGTTATTCAATTAAAACACCCCTATCTTCGAAATGGTTAATCCGATTTTAACAAACTTGGGCGCGTTGAAAAGAGCTTTTCTTGGGTTACAAATGTTAAATTAATTGAAGTTTTGTTAGTTTCACATGTTGTCGCTAGAGGGCTTTGTTCGACATTCCGACAGAAACGGTTAATTTTCCCAAAAAAAATTAAATGCATTGGTATGACTTTTTTTCATGAACAAGTAGCTAAATGATGCCTAAACAAGCTCGCGAAAATCGCATCTCGATATCTTGTTCCTAACCTAAAATATCGGTCAAAGAAAACTTTATACGAAAATCCCTAAAGTTTTTATTTTTTTTAACTATATTTTTCTGGAATTGTTTCTATTATGTAAGTTGTGGCCCTAAAAAGGACATATTTAAAGGAGGAAGGTTTTTAATGCCCCCGTAAATGCTCGAAATGCTGACCATCACGCTCTGGCGATGGCGGAGGCAAGGAAACAGACTTCTTCTTCCAATCCACCGCTGTTGAAATACTGCATTAATATGCTCTCACACATTAATAGCAAAATGTGCTGGGCAACCATCCAACTGCAAAAACAATTTTTGCCTTGTTTCCAGAGGCACATCTTCCAACAACAACGGTAATTGATTGGCCAAAAAGTCAAGAAATACATTGCCAATCAGGAGTTGCTCGAAAATATGGCCCAATAATTTTGCCTCTCAGTATGCCACACCATACATTTAAACTCCAACGTCCTTGGCGCTGAACTTCACGCAACCAATGAGGATTTTTTGCAGACCAATAATGCAAATTGTGCAGATTGGTTCTCCCGTCACTACTGAAGGTGGCTTCATCGGTCCAAAGAATTTGAAATAAAAATTCTCTATTTTCGCGTATCATGCCTAATATTCAATGGCAATAGTCTAACCTTCGAACAAAATCTTCCTCTTTCAAGGCCTGATGTAAAACGACATGATATGGGTGCATTCTTAAAAGTAATTAAAAAAAGTTTAAACGAATACCTATATATTTTGATGGCCATTAGAACTTACCTATGGTCCTACAGAATATTTTGAGCGGTTGTCCGTGATATGCCCAACTCAGTGGATAATGCTCTTGTGCTAACATGAGGATTTCTTTCAATATAGCCCAGTACACGGTTAATATTTTCTTGTGTTTTTCCAATTCTTTGCCGTTAAAACATAGGCCGAAAACTACCATTGGCTCGTAAGCTCGCCACTAATCGGGAAAGAACTCTTACAACGCAAGGACGTCGATTTGGATATCGTGCCGCGTAAACTCTTTTAGCTACTGCGGCGTTCTGAAGACATTAAAAATAAACCGCAAGCATATCAACAGCTTCATTATTCGTAAAACCCATTTTGAAAGCACAAAAATTGCTCAAAGTAACGCGAAAGTATTGACAACTATTTACAATTTGAGGATTATGTATGTTTTGTTTAGGTATCTGTTTCCATTGCCTGCTTCTATTAATTGTATTTTTCAAAAAAAGTTCAGATTATCATCGACTTCAAAGATCAGTTATTTTTTTATTAGATTAATATAGCAGAATTCACAGAAACATCACTTTTTTAGATTCAAGCTTGCAAGTACGCCCCCTAACGGCCATTTCAGAAACATGTAAATATTTTCCAGGTTTTTGTATTGGCCGTTTTAGGCATAACTTTTTTTTGCGCAAGCCTCTACGATGGGTAGTTTCCCAGATACAGTACCTCGCATTCATAGTTGGCCACCCTGTACATCAAGTCTAGTAATAAATGTTTAAAAAAAATTTGGCGTCTCATATCGTATTTTCTTGGTAGTTCAGTCATAAGTATTGGCATGCTTACAATATTAAATTAAGATAAGTATCTCAAAGACGAAGCCATAAATAAGAAATTTGCCATGGTAATTTTTTTTCTAAATTGCACATGGAATCCAAGAATTGTATCTTCGTTGTAAAATACCTAGTGGCGACGAAGATTGGAAGGAGAGATGGGGGTGCCGACCACCAGTATCTGCGCACTGGAGAATTTCTTTAAATCATTTCTTAGAGATGTCCGTGTGAGAAATTTGATGGAAATCGATCGAGTGGTTTAGAAGTTATGATGATAAGACCAGTTTTTTTTAAACTTTGACGCCCTGTATCTTCGTCATCAATCCACGAAAAATTAGAAAATGAAGTAAAGGCGGCATTCCTAAATATCACTGTAAAACAATTACATAGTGCAGTGCTCGAAAAAATTGAAAAGTTGAGCTATGCCGTAATTAAGAGGGTCATTTTGATTACTTGAAACCATAATCTCGAATTTTTAGTGAAATATTTGTGTTGTAATAGTGATAGCTGTTAGTGATAGTTATCTAAACTACTTTACATTTTTTAGATTCTTTAAACAAAGATTAAATCGATTTGCATCATCAGTGGCGTACTTAGTTCGAAAAATAAAAGTTGACAAAAATGGTGTCATTGCTTTCAGAATGTCATTGTAATAAATAAAAATATAGGGCGTTCCATTTAAAAATCAAAAGTTTTGGTCACTTCCGGTTAAAACAAATGTCATTTTCTTACTTACTAATAAAAGAGTTGTAGAGGAGAGCCATATGGGCATATCTAAATCGTAAATACTGGAAAATAATTTGGTGTTGCAAAATTGCTACCACTCCATTACATAAATGTTGATCTAGTGTGTAGAAGTAGAAGACGGTCATCTTATCCCCTAAATTGTTCGTCCTGTATTTTCACCTCTGTTTTCCCAATTACTGCCTTTCCAATGCCATTTTGTGATTTTTCGTATCCACTTATCTATTTCCTCCACACCGTTTTTGTTTTTTCTCTTTTCACCATAGTGAAATTTGAGTAAGGTTCTGAAAATGATATTATCAAAACATACCACTTTCTATTATATCATAACAAGTTTTAATAAAATTAGTACCTAGTCTTCTACATACACCTTTTCTTTTTTCTATGTCGAGTTCGTATGTGAAGTAATTTAAATAGGAGCTTCATAAGGAAGAGACGTGGTCGGTCTTTAAAGGAAAACTTTAGGTACCCATTAGATAATGAATGATATTTACGTAACCTGAGTCCTTCCCCAACGTCGTTAGAAGCTTCCCAATACATCTCTAGTGCTTCAGTCTAAGAGATTCTTGCAGACCCTTATCGTATCATGGTGGTTTAACTATTGGAGGTTACGTAATGGAAGTAGAAGAACCCAACGTGAGAAGATCCTCATACTCCTAGACAACGCTACCCGGACAGGAAAGCAGAGTTACAGATTCGAATAGCCCATTATTATTTAGAGTTGCACAGAGATGTAGACCATGAGTTGATATTGGCAAATTCAAAGGTGCACCTTGTGTCTTCTTGTCAGCCCCATTAGTTGTTAAGGATAATCGCAAGCTGAACCTTTATCATATCACGATGTCAACACAATACAGAAATCGTGGGCAAGGCATGCATCATCTGGGTCACAGAGGTGTCGATGGTTATTTGGGAGACCTGTATGTAGACGCTACAGAAGAGAAATATTTTACATGCTGATATGTCCAAATCGGACAAAGTACCCACTAAGTTAGAACAACTGCATATGAGCAACGTTATCGGACGGTGGTAGTCAGGTCATGTGTCTTGGATGGTTGTAGTAAAATAGAGAAGATCGAATGTACATAAATTATCATAAATTGAATGAAGACCCTTATCCCCTGACATTATCACTTGGACAGGTGCAAGTACTTCACTATAGCCTCGATTTTAGGTCAGAATACTTTCACATACTATCAGCCCTTGGGCCTCCAGTACATCAGTACTTTTCCGACTCTAGAACTACATTAATTTTTTTCACTGATTCATTCATTTTCTTACAGACTTAAGACTTTTATAAGCATTATTATAGCAATATATTGCTTTCAAAAGAACGGTTAATAATTATTGCTTTTGTGTTACTCATAATTAGGATGTTGGTTAAGATTATGTTACCCGTGAAACTTAACCAAGCTGTTAAGGAACATATGGCCACGCTATTATTTTTAAGAAACATAATTTAGTATCTCGTAACAATTTCAAAGCTCACCAGTATAGAAAACGTGATAAACATCTAAAAAGTGCGTTACTAATCTAACGCAGTAAATACGCCGTAACGAAGGTTACATTCTTAAAACAAGCGTCGTAATTATATACACAACGTGAACCAAAAAAACGTACCCCTGCTTCAAGTGTATATTCTACACATACTGGAAGTATTACTTTTCACACTGTTCCCGTATACTTTCTATTCCAACTTTTTTATGTGTAACTTTTCAGGTGTTTTGGTTACTTTTTAGGGCCCGACATTCAATTTTCTGCAAATTTGTCCTCTTGGTTAAAGTTGATAAAGTGAACGGTTTACGAGTTATTTGCAATTTCATCAATTACGGTCAATTAATTACTACGGCACCAAAATTTAGTAAGTGGGCCGTGAACTAACAGTCATAGTTGTCAAAGAGTTTATTAAGTTAAACAAAGTATTAATTAACAAACAAATTAGTTGATTAAATGTTCGAACTGTTCACCGTGTACTGCTATGCATTTACAACTCTTTTCATGATTGACTGACCTACGTTGAAAAATAATTGCGGATCATCTCTTATTAAATTAGAGCAATCAAAAATTCGTTGCTGGAGATGTTGGACGTTTGTAATTGGCACCGAATACACCATTAGTGGAGTTGATCGGCCTCTGCGGACTCTGCTTCCGTCATCAGGCTTAGATGACGGAAGCAGAGTCCGCTTCCGAAACGTCGCGCTCAAAAAGCATAAACTGTGGAAATAGGTCGATCAACTCCAGTAATAGGAAACCACAGTTACAAAACACTTATAATACAGAACGAATACACCATGTCTTTTAAACGACCCCAGAAAAAAAATCCATAGAGTTTAGATCCGGCGAATGTGCAGGCCAAGGAACCGGTCCTCCACGTCCAATCCAGTTTGCATTAAAAGTTCGATTCAATGACCGCCTAGTATGTTCAAATATTAATCTATAAATAACAGTCACACTTTTTGAAGTTAAACCGCGTAGGTTAACGATTTGTGTCTGTGATCAATTAAGGGAATATTTATTCTAGTGTAAGTATGTATTTTTATATAACTGAAAGCTCGCAGCAAATCATTTACCAGCCTAGATAACATATTAAATACCAAACATTGTCTTGCAAAGGTATCTTATTCGTACGCGAACTCATGAAGCTGAAATCTGCTAAAATAAAAAGACAGTACACTCTTGTACTGGTGTACTGGTGAACGGGTACAGGATACCGGGCCAGACCTTTAAACACCTCGAATTTTTATTTCCATTGTTTTTATTTGTTGTGTAGATGAATGTATAACCTGAGCGAGGAGCACTGTATTTTTCTAACGCACTCAAACTTATATATCGGTCACGATGTTAGTGATCTATTTATAACTTACCCTTGTAAGGCTTTGTTTTAATGAGTTTTTTGTCAGTTTGTTTAAGTAGAATTATTTGCCTACGAGCAGATTTCTCTTTGTATCTGCTTTATTATAATTTGATTTATGTATTCTGTGCTTTTGTACCCACTAAACAATTTCTTGTCTGTTTTCTTTTGTCCTTGCCTTTACCTTATTATCACCTGTGTAATTTTACTGCTGTTGTATTTTACACGTACCGCAATTTGCTTTATTGTTTTATCTGCCTATTTACTTAAATAACGGCCTGATTGGTTTTTAAAGGGCCACATGTTTGGTGTTACGTTTTTTATTATGATTGTTATTTTGATTATTTATGACCCAACTGTGCGCGTGACTACATGTGGTTTTTTATTATTGTGTTTCTGTTTCTCCTAATGTTATAATTTTGTATGCACTTTAACCTGATTTAATGGTGTTTTGTTATATATTTATCCCTGTCATTGTTTCCTCTTTGTGTTATTTGATTTATTAATGTAGTTGTGCAATTACTTATTTATGAATAGAGTGGGTTTTATTGGTGGTTCTTTCCCACAATAGTATATTAACGGGCTGAACAACCGCTGCACAACGCTCGTTGATTGTAATTTGACTAGTTTCATTTTTTTTATCTGCCCTCCTGATGCAACACTTACCTGACCCAGCCTATCTAATTTAGATAGCACAACGTACCTACCATCAAACTTCGTTTGATCAGATTTGAGGTTCGCGAGCAATTAAATATCAGACTTGTAAATGTTTTAATTAGTGCCACGAAAGGCAAAGTAAGGCAGACAATTAATTAGAGTAATAGTAACATTATTGTCAGTCAAGATAAACCGCTTAGCGATTGTTTTGTTCTTGAATTTGCATTATTGCAAATAAGTTCAAATTACGCTTTTCAAGATAGGGTACCTGGGGGACGCTACAATATATATATATATATATATATATATATATATATATATATATATAGTGCCACGCGATAGAGGACACTAAAATAAGAAAAAAAGTTCCTATAAACTTAGGTCCGCAACGCCTTCGTTTAAAAGATATAGGGTGTTGAAGTTTAATTATTTGTTTGTTTTTTTCTTAATAACTTCTTGCAATGATGTAATAAGAGGACGAAATTTTGTATACAGGGGCTTATCACGAAGAATTCAAATATGACCTTAGTTCTTTTATTACTAAAGAGCAGTGATCATATTGCAAACCCCCCACGACAAATTCACCTATTTTCAAACCTCCTTTCAAAAAATTTCCTTACCACTCAAGAAAAGTGAGCTAGCTTGCCATCAAGCATAAAGTCCACTCTTGCAACAATGTTCAATGAAACATCTTCTAATAATGTGTTCAGCTTATTCCTTTTCAACAGTGCGACGAGTTCTGGAAACTCCCACTATTAACATTTTTTTTAAACAGACATCTTCACCACCCATCTTCATCCAAACGTCAATAAATGTTCGAACATTAGGAACCTGTCCTAAAGCATATCATTCTCGATAGATACCTTGAGCTTTGGAGAAATTTGACCGAGCTTCTCCGTAACACATAATCATGTCCCCGTATTCTTCAAAAGTATAGTGAACCATTTTAGGAACACAAAATAATATGTACTATTGGAGTGATGAAAATAACAGGCGATGGAAATTTACGAAAAAACAAACGAAATCTATGACACTTGTCAAAATATTATTGTCTTGTTAGAGGTATTTTGTGTTCTTGATTAAATTTTTCATTGATTCTCTTATTGATTTTTCAAAATTACTTTCAAAAATGATTCACTACACTTTTGAAGAATACAGGGACATAATTATGAGTTACGGCGAAGCCAGATTAAATGCTTCCGAAGCTCAACGTATCTACCGAGAAAGATATCTATTAAGGCATATTCCTCATAATAGGACATTTAATGACGTGCATAGGCGTTTGGGTGTAGATGGCTGTTTTAAAAAACCAAAAGTTAATAGTGGAATTCCCGGAACTCGTCGCACTGCGCGAAACAAAGAAACTGTTTTACGAATGGTAGAAAATAATCCGAGAATAAGCACCAGGAAAACAAATTCAGCGGTACGAAATGTTAACCGTGAATCACTTAGACAAATTTTCAATGAACAACTTCTTCGCCCGTATCATTTCCAAAAAGTTCATTCACTATTATAACATGACTATCTTCCTCGTGTACAATTTTACGAATGGTTGCAAAATCAAAAACACGATATTTTTTCTTCAATTTTGTTTACTGATGAAACTGGTTTTAGCCGTGATGGTGTTCTGAACCTCTATAATATGCACCATTGGAGTGATGAAAATCCTCATCAAACCGTAATTAGAAGTCTTCAATATGGGTTTTCTATTAATGTGTGGGCGGGTATAATTGATAATTAGTTAACTGGCCCATTTAAATTGCCCAATCGATTGACAGGTGAACTGTATCGAAATTTCTTGGAGAATGAACTAAATACGTTATTAGAGGATGTTCCATTGGCTATTATTGGTAGAATGCGTTACTTGCATGATGGCGCGCCAACTTACTTTTCTCGATTGGCAAGGGAATTTTTGGATAGGAGGTTTGGAAATACGTGGATTGGTCGAGGGGGATCTGCCCTTCATTATTGCTATCAAAATTTAATTGTTGAAGTGTTATGTCATTGTTTTTCCAAACAAGTTACTTTGGCACTTTTGGATAATTTGCATGCATTTTTCTCGTAAACCGCTGGTCCTAGCGACTTCAATAAGGTATAAATTTCTGAAGCAGAAAAGATGGGAAAACAAATTTTTCCAGTCGAAAATGACATACAGTGTAAGGAAAAAAAGTTAGGACAGATTCAAACAAGATGGAAACCTGTATGTGGCGCCCTCTATCAGTAATAATAGAACTAAGGCCATATTCATATTCTACGTGATAAAAAGCCCCTGTATACAAAATTTCGCCCGCTTATTACATCATTGTAAAAAGATATTAAAAAAAAACAAAAAAATAATTAAACTTCAACACACTATATCTTTTAAACGAAGGCGTTGCGGACCTAAGTTCATAGGAACTTTTTTCTTATTTTAGTGTCCTTTATCGCGTAGCACTATGCATAGCGCTTTCTTCTGTCACCCTGCATATATATATATATATATATATATATATATATATATATATATATATATATATATATATATTGCACATTAAAAATAAGAGAATTTTATTGTCAATCTAAGAAAACGTTAAATTGTACATTTTGTTAGTTATTTTAATTATTTGCAACTTGTGTTAAGTTTTTTGGTGGCAACAGCATTGTTATCGTGAGCTTATCTAGTAACTACCTTACGGTTATTTTGTGAAACTTAAGAAAATTGAGCATACATGAAAGAATTAAAATTCTGTGCATGCTTGGTTTCGGAGATAGGTTGCGCACCGGCGCACTCAATCAAAAGTCATTGAGTTGTTTAATGAAACTCACCTTGATCCAACCATCCATTAGCCAAAGCATGGTAAGCAGAGTTGAACATTGTGTTAGCAGTGCAAGAGAATTCTAATGCCACCATTACGGACACTGCTAATAATATTAGTGTGGCGCGATCTACTATGCATGAAGTGTTGAAAAGAGAGAACTTCCATCCAGGAATGCTGACTTCACGAGTTGTGTTATGGTAACGCCAATTTTGTAAAAAGAATATTTTTTTCCGACAAAGCAACATTTGCTTTGAACGGCTGTATGACCAGACAAAGTTGTCGTTATTGGGCAACCAAAAACCGTCATTGGTAAATGGAATATCAAACCCAAAACCCTCAAAAATGGAACGTTTGCTGCGGCATAATTGACGGAATAGTTATAGGTACTTACTTCTTCGAGAATACTCTTACTGGTGCGAGATATTTAAACTTTCTTCAAGATGACGTCTTTCCCGATGTAATAACGTTATATCCGCATTTAGAAGAGCCCAATATGCACCACCGTGACCTTTTTTTTTTAATAAGATGGAGCTCCGCCAAACTACGCTTTACCTGTTCACACTTTTTCGGATAAAGTTTTTCCAAATCGTTGAATAGGTAGATAAGGAAAAATTGCGTCCTGGCAACTTAGAAGATTTAAAAGCACGAATTCGTCAAGAAAGTTAAACTTTACCGCAGATGTCATCGCCAACGTTAAAAAATCATTTGTTAATGGCCTTAGATATTGTCAGATTGTTAACTGTAATCAATTCGAATATTTAATTTAAATTAGTGGAATCATTTGACAACTAAATTAGGCTTAACCCCAATAAATTGTCTGTCTTTCAAAATATATTTTATTTAAGAAATCATATGAATATTTATTAGAAATGATACATTTATCCATTTAGGTACGATTTTTTCTTCAAAATGACCACATCATCGAAACTACCCTGTAAACCATAATCAGACCTTATATTGAATGAATGAATGAGCTGAATCTAAATTTGAAATAACACACAGGGTGTCCCATTTCAAAATATCTATGTTTGGTTGACCGTGTATAAGTGAAATACCATAATCTAAAATAATATTATTAGATATGCGGGTCAGCGCGACTACACATCAAACTTGTGTTCTCCTATTCCATCAAATAAGGGAATTATCGCCCCAGGACGCAAGTACGGGAAACCTTGTATTACCATTTTCCACATGTACCTTGTACGTACACACATGTTCCCTTTCTAATTTTGCAATCCAGAATGGGTGTCGACGTTTTAAACACATGTCGATGACGTCAGATCTTGTTTAATTGAATTTATCCGCTACATTACGAACACGCTATATATATATATATATATATATATATATATATATATATATATATATATATATATAGTGTGTGTGTGTGTGAGTGTGGTGTGTGGTGTGTGGGTGTGTATGTGTCTGAGTCTGTGTGTGTGTGTGTGTGTGTGTGTGTGTGTGTGTGTGTGTGTGTGAGTGTGTGAGTGTGTGAGTGTTGAGTGTGAGTGTGAGTGTGAGGTGAGTGTGAGTGGGTGAGTGTGGTGAGTGTGAGTGTGTGTGTGTGTGATGTAGTGTGTGAGTGTGTGAGTGTGAGTGTAGTGTTGAGTGTGTGATGTGTGTGAGTGTGTGAGTGTGTGATGTGAGTGAGTGTGTGAGTGTGTGAGTGTGTGAGTGTGTGAGTGTGTGAGTGTGTAAGTGTGAGTGTGTGAGTGTGTGATGTGTGTGGTGTGAGTGTGTGAGTGTGTGAGTGTGGGTGTGTGAGTGTGTGGTGTGGTGTGTGAGTGTGTAGTGTGAGTGTGTGAGTGTGTGTGTGTGAGTGTGTGAGTGTGTGGTGGGTGTGAGTGTGTGTGAGGTGTGAGGTGTGTGGTGTGTGGTGTGAGTGTGTGAGTGTGTGGAGTGTGTGGTGAGTGTGTGAGTGTGTGTGTGTGTGAGTGTGTGGAGTGTGTGAGTGTGAGTGTGTGAGTGTGTGAGTGTGTGTGTGGAGTGGGTGTGAGTGTAGTGGTGAGTGTGAGTGTGGAGTGTGTGAGTGTGTGTGAGTGTGTGAGTGTGGTGTGTGAGTGTGTGAGTGTGTGAGGTGGTGGTGTGTGGTGGTGGAGGTGTGAGTGTGTGAGTGTGTGGTGTGTGGGGTGTGTGAGTGTGTGAGTGTGTGAGTGTGTGAGTGAGTGTGTGAGTGTGTGGTGTGTGAGTGTGTGAGTGTGTGAGTGTGTGGTAGTGTGTGAGTGTGAGTGTGTGAGGTGTGAGTGTGTGAGTGTGTGAGTGTGTGGTGTGAGTGTGTGAGTGTGTGAGGTGTGAGGTGTGAGTGAGTGTGGTGTGTGGTGTGGGGTGTGAGTGTGGTGTGTGTGGGTGTGAGTGTGTGGTGTGGGGTGTGGTGTGTGGTGTGTGGTGGTGGTGGTGAGTGTGAGTGGTGTGGAGTGTGGTGTGTGAGTGTGTGAGTGTGGAGTGTGTGGAGTGTGTGAGTGTGAGTGTGTGAGTGTGTGAGTGTGTGAGTGTGTGAGTGTGTGAGTGTGAGTGTGTGAGTGTGAGGTGGGTGTGGTGTGGTGTGTGAGTGTGTGAGGTGTGGGTGTGGAGTGGTGTGTGAGTGTGTGGAGTGTGTGAGTGTGAGTGTGGTGTGTGGGTGTGAGTGGTGGGTGTGAGTGTGGGGTGTGAGGTGTGTGAGTGTGAGTGTGTGTGGTGTGTGTGAGTGTGGTGAGTGGTGTGGTGTGTGAGTGTGTGAGTGTGAGTGTGTGAGTGTGTGAGTGTGTGAGTGTGTGGTGTGAGTGTGTGAGTGTGTGAGTGTGTGGGTGTGAGGTGGGTGTGAGTGTGTGAGTGGTGATGTGAGGTGTGAGTGTGTGAGTGTGGTGTGGTGGATGTGTGTGTGAGTGTGTGTGGTGTGTGTGGTGGTGTGAGTGTGAGGTGTGAGTGTGAGTGTGAGTGTGTGAGTGTGTGGTGTGGGTGTGTGAGGTGTGAGTGTGAGTGTGTGAGTGTGTGTGAGTGTGTGTGTGGTGAGTGTGTGTGGTGTGGTGTGTGTGAGTGTGTGAGTGTGTGTGTGAGTGGAGGTGTGTGAGTGTGTGAGTGTAGGTGAGTGTGAGTGTGAGTGTGATGTGGGTGGTGTGAGGTGAGTATGGTGGGGAGTGTTAGAGTGGGTTTGAGGATTGTAGTGTGAGTGGTGATGTGTGGTGTGTAGTGTGATGTGTGAGTGTGTGAGTGTGAGTGTGTGGGAGTGTGTGAGTGTGAGTGGTGAGTGTGTGAGTGTGTGAGTGTGAGGTGTGTGTGATGTGATGTGTGTGAGTGTGTGAGTGTGTGAGTGTGAGTGTGAGTTGTGTGTGTGATGTGTGTGTGGAGTGTGAGTGTGTGAGTGTGGTGTGTGAGTGTGTGAGTGTGTGAGTGTGTGAGTGTGAGTGTGAGTGTGAGTGTGGTGAGTGTGTGAGTGTGTGAGTGTGTGAGTGTGTGAGTGTGTGAGTGTGTGAGTGTGTGATTGTGTGAGTGTGGTGTGTGAGTGTTGAGTGTGTGAGTGTGTGAGTGTGAGTGTGTGAGTGTGTGAGTGTGTGAGTGTGTGAGTGTGAGTGTGTTACTGTGTGAGTGTGTGAGTGTGTGTGATGTGTGAATGTATGTGAGTGTGAGTGTGAGTGTGTGAGTGTGTGAGTGTGTGAGTGTGTGAGTGTGTGAGTGTGTGAGTGTGTGAGTGTGTGAGTGTGTGAGTGTGTGAGTGTGTGAGTGTGTGAGTGTGTGAGTGTGTGAGTGTGAGTGTGTGAGTTTGTGAGTGTGTGAGTGTGTGAGTGTGTGAGTGTGTGAGTGTGTGAGTGTGTGAGTGTGTGAGTGTGTGAGTGTGTGAGTGTGTGAGTGTGTGAGTGTGTGAGTGTGGAGTGTGTGAGTGTGTGAGTGTGAGTGTGTGAGTGTGTGAGTGTCTCTGTCTCGTCTCGTCTCCGTCTCCGTCTCCGTCTCCTGTCTCCGTCTCGTCTCCGTCTCGTCTCCGTCTCGTCTCGTCTCCGTCTCGTCTCGTCTCCGTCTCCGTCTCGTCTCCGTCTCCGTCTCCGTCTCCGTCTCCGTCTCCGTCTCCGTCTCGTCTCCGTCTCCGTCTCCGTCTCCGTCTCCGTCTCCGTCTCCGTCTCCGTCTCCGTCTCTGTCTCTGTCTCACACACACAAACACTCGCACGCACGCACGCACGAATGCACGCACGCACACGTACACGTACACGCATACGCAGACGCACAGCTGCACACGCACACGCACGCACACGCACACGCACACGCGCACGCGCACTCACACGCACACGCACCACACCACAACGTACACGCACACGTACACCCACACGTACACCCACACGTACAAGCACACGCACACGCACACGTACAGGCACGCAAGCGCGCATGCGTAGGCGCACGCGCACGCTCACGCCCACACGCACACTCACGCCCACACGCACACTCACGCCCACACGCACACGGACACGCACACGCACACATATACGCACACGCATACGCACACGCAGAAGAAGAAGAAGAAGTACTTTAAGACTTATTTTTGTGTTAAACTTGAGTTACTTTTAAAAAGTATCTTTACGCTTATTGTTCCAAAGTTAGTAGTCTTCGATATATTCATAAAAGTCACTTCAGAGACCTATGTTGAATTACTTTTGTAGAGATGTTTATAACTGTACACAGATCCTTCTATGAAAAAATTTAAAAACAATAAAATACATAGCAAAAAATAAAATAAAAAATTAAACTGTTCACAAAAAAAGGTCATACAATTTTTTTTACTGTAAAATGCAGTTTTACAGATATACACAAAAAGGATCCGTACAAGGTAGCTGTCATGTACTTATTGAAAATTAGGGATATTGTTTTAGTGTCTTCTTTACTTATAAACCGATTGTAACCTTAATTTATAGAACCGAACACATACACGCACACGAACACGCACACGCACACACTCACGCTCACACACACACGCACACGCACATGTCCATACACACCCACATGCACACGCAAACGCACACGTACTCGCACACGTACACGCACACGCACACGCCCACGCACACGCACACGCACACGCACACGCACACGCACACGCACACGCACACGCACACGCACACACACACACACACGCACACGCACACACGCACACACGCACACACGCACACACGTACACACCCACACACCCCCACACGCACACGCACACAGGCACACACGCACACACACCTTAGTACCACAATTGAACTAAATAAATTTACAGAAATAATGGTGTAACAGATAGCGATTGGAATAACGACAGTGTGGCTTAGAATAAATCATCTATACATATACAATTAAATTACGTTTTTTTATGTGACACACAAACTTATTTCCAATAAAATGTAAAAAATATTATTGATATCAGAGGAGCTAATCTCAAGTCACTCATTAAGCAGTTTACTTGAATCGTTGTCGTGTAGGCATAGCTTTATGTTTAACATTTCATTAACTGTAATTATTACATATGAATTGCTTATTAGTGTAATTACCACAAAACTTGTTTATGGATAAAATAAATTACATGAGTGTAGTAATTGTTTTTTTCTTTTCAGGATGTTAATTCCCGCATGTAATTTACTTATATTTTAAGAAAATGGACTATAAATCTAAATATAGAACAATAAAGATCTCAATCTTTTTTATGTATACAATAAAAATTAATTTAGGTTAAGGTCCATTTTTTAATTTTTGTAAGTTTAGTTTATTGCCAAAGACCAACTTCTTTATCTAATATTCTCATAAAGTTTTATCAATTCAATGTTAATGCAAAAGCAAGGTTATGGGATTTAATTTTTTAAAATAAATCTACTCTTGTGTTAATTACTGTCAAAGTTTTACGTTAATAAATGTAAACAAGTAACGGAATGACGCAAGGTTCCACGAACGGCCCCTTTACATCTATATTCGTTTCATAAGAATGAGTAGTAAGTAAAATTCATTTGCGTTACCTAATCAGGATTTTTTCTAAAGTGTATTCAACTTTTTACATTTTTGAAATTTTTTTACTTAATAATAACAATTCTATCAAACAATGAGTAAATAGTTTCCTACTGTATGATTTGTGATAAGATTATATTTTTTTTTGTAATCTGGCGTGTCCTGTGACGCACATATTAAATTTGGTACTCTTATTAAAGTTGTAAATCCTTATCATAGGTAGCAGATTATGTAATTAATTATTATCAAAAGTATTAAAAAACGTTTACTACTATTTCCACATTTTACTGATATCTTGATTATTTACCCTCTTATAAACCCAGACATTTTTGTAAAGATAGTAAATTACTAAAACAAACAATTTTAATAGTTAATAACATACTTAAAATTGATAAATTAAATAAAATTTTGCATATACGCACAATCTAATTTTTAAAAAATTAGTGAGGTAATCGTTTGCTCAAATATTGTAAACTTCTCCATTGATATTTGATTACCAATACTTCTCAATATTTGGATTCAGTAATTACGTCAACTTGAATAAGTTTAGTTGCAGAATAAATTAAAATACTTATTAGAGTTACTTGACTCGAAGTGAGTATAAATATGTTTTTATTAGTCACAGAGTAACAATAATAAGATTCAAATAATCAATTTTCAATTGTCCATTTTCAATTAAGCTCTAAATGTTGTCTTAGATCACTACTTAGATCAACAACTATATTTTTTCTTTAATATCCTTAAATGTGGGTGATAAATAAGTTTCAACACCTTCCCTAAAAACGTTAGTAAGGGGCTTAGCTCAAACCTTCACACTAAACATCTGAACTGGGTGTTATATGATTACTTGATAACGTATAACACATTCATTGCCAACGCAGTGTTATATCGTAGTGACACACACACATAATAATAAGACCATCCATACACGCGAAATGCGTCATTTATGCGTATACGGAATAAAGATGCGGAACTTATGAGATCGAAAAGCACGACGTACTGGCCGGTAGTGGGTGTTTCACATGTGCCTGTGTGTTTGTGTGTTTGTGTGTCCGTGTGTCCGTGTATCTGTTTATCTGCATGCCTGCGTACCTGTGTGCCTGTGTGTCTGTGTGTTTAAGTGTCTTTGTGCCTGTATGACTGTGTGTCTGTGTGTCAGTGTGATCGTGTGTCCGTGTGTCCGTGTGTCCGTGTGCCCGTGTGCCCGTGTGTCCGTGTCTCCGTGTGTCCGTGTGCCCGTGTGTCCGTGTGTCCGTGTTTCCGTGTGTCCGTGTGTCTGTGTGTCCGTGTGTCCGAGTGCCCGTGTGTCCGTGCCTCCGTGTGTCCGTGTGCCTGTGTGCCTGTGTGTCTGTGTGTCCATGTGTCTGTGTGTCTGTGTGTCTGTGTGTCTGTGTGTGTCTGTGTATCTGTGTATCTGTGTGCCAGTGTACCTGTGTTCCTCTGTGTCTGTGTGTCTAAGTGTCTTTGTGCCTGTATGACTGTGTCTGTGTGACTGTGTGTCTGTGTGTCTGTGTGTCTGTGTCTGTGTGTCTGTGTGTCTGTGTGTCTGTGTGCCTGTGTGTCTGTGTGCCTGTGTGTCTGAGTGTCTGTGTGTCTGTGTATGTGTGTCCATGTGTCCGTGTGTCCATGTGTCTGTGTGACCGTGTGCCCGTGTGTCCTTGTGTCCGGGTCTCCATGTCTCCGTGTTTCCGTGTCTCCGTGTGTCCGTGTATATGTGTGTACGTGTGTTCGTGGGTCCGTGGGTCCGTGTGTCCGCGTGTCCGTGTGTCCGTGTGTCCGTGTGTCCGTGTGTCCGCGTGTCCGTGTGTCCGTTTGTCCGTGTGTCTTGGTCTCTGTGTGTCTGTGTGCCTATGTGTCTGAGTGTCTGTGTGTCTGTGCGTCTGTGTGTCTGTGTGTCTGTGTGCTTGTGTGCCTGTGTCTGTGTGTCCGTGTGTCTGTGTGTCCGTATGTCTGTGTATTCATGTGTCCGTGTGTCCGTGTGTCCGTGTATCTTTGTGGCCGTGTGTCCGTGGGTCCGTGTGTCCGAGTCTCCGTGTCTCCGTGTTTCCCTGTCACTGAGTGTCCGTGTATTTGTGTGCCCGTGTGTCCGCATGCCCGCCTGCCCGTGTGTCAGTGTGTTCGTGTGTCCGTGTGTCCGTGTGTCCGTGTGTCCGTGTGTCCTGTGTCCGTGTTTCCGTGTGTCAGTGTGTTCGTGTGTCCGTGTGTCCGTGTGTCCGTGTGTCCGTGTGTCCGTGTGTCCATGTGCCTGTGTGTCTGAGTGTCTGTGTATCTGTTTATCTGTGTGTCTGCGTACCTGTGTGCCTGTGTGTTTAAGTGTCTTTGTGCCTGTATGACTGTGTGTCTGTGTTTCCGTGGGTCTGTGTGTCTGTGTGTCCGTGTGTCCGAGTGCCCGTGTGTCCGTGCCTCCGTGTGTCCGTGTGCCTGTGTGCCTGTGTGTCTGTGTGTCCATGTGTCTGTGTGTCTGTGTGTCTGTGTGTCTGTGTGTCTGTGTGTCTGTGTGTGTCTGTGTATCTGTGTATCTGTGTGCCAGTGTACCTGTGTTCCTCTGTGTCTGTGTGTCTAAGTGTCTTTGTGCCTGTATGACTGTGTCTGTGTGACTGTGTGTCTGTGTGTCTGTGTGTCTGTGTCTGTGTGTCTGTGTGTCTGTGTGTCTGTGTGCCTGTGTGTCTGTGTGCCTGTGTGTCTGAGTGTCTGTGTGTCTGTGTATGTGTGTCCATGTGTCCGTGTGTCCGTGTGTCTGTGTGACCGTGTGCCCGTGTGTCCTTGTGTCCGGGTCTCCATGTCTCCGTGTTTCCGTGTCTCCGTGTGTCCGTGTATATGTGTGTACGTGTGTTCGTGTGTCCGTGGGTCCGTGGGTCCGTGTGTCCGTGTGTCCATGTCTCCGTGTTTCCGTGTCTCCGTGTGTCCGTGTGTCCGTTTGTCCGTGTGTCTTGGTCTCTGTGTGTCTGTGTGCCTATGTGTCTGTGTGTCTGTGTGTCTGTGTGTCTGTGTGTCTGTGTGCTTGTGTGCCTGTGTCTGTGTGTCCGTGTGTCTGTGTGTCCGTATGTCCGTGTGTTCATGTGTCCGTGTGTCCGTGTGTCCGTGTGTCCGTGTGTCCGTGTGTCTTTGTGGCCGTGTGTCCGTGGGTCCGTGTGTCCGAGTCTCCGTGTCTCCGTGTTTCCCTGTCACTGAGTGTCCGTGTATTTGTGTGCCCGTGTGTCCGCATGCCCGTCTGCCCGTGTGTCAGTGTGTTCGTGTGTCCGTGTGTCCGTGTGTCCGTGTGTCCGTGTGTCCGTGTGTCCGTGTTTCCGTGTGTCCGTGTGTTTGTGTGTCCGTGAGTCCGTGTGTCCGAGTGTCCGTGTGTCCGTGTGTCCGTGTGTCCATGTGCCTGTGTGTCTGTGTATCTGTTTATCTGTGTGTCTGCGTACCTGTGTGCCTGTGTGTTTAAGTGTCTTTGTGCCTGTATGACTGTGTGTCTGTGTGTCTGTGTGTCTGTGTGTCTGTGTGTCTGTGTGTCTGTGTGTCTGTGTGTCTGTGTGTCTGTGTGTCTGTGTGTCTGTGTGGCTGTGTGTCTGTGTGTCTGTGTGTCTGTGTGTCTGTGTGTCTGTGTGTCTGTGTGTCTGTGTGTCTGTGTGTCTGTGTGTCTGTGTGTCTGTGTCTGTGTGTCTGTGTGTCTGTGTGTCTGTGTGTCTGTGTGTCTGTGTGTGTGTGTGTGTGTGTGTGTGTGTGTGTGTGTCTGTGTGTCTGTGTGTCTGTGTGTCTGTGTGTCTGTGTATCTGTGTGTTCGTGTGTCCGTGTGCCCATGTGTCCGTGTGTTCGTGTCTCCGTGTGTCCCTGTGTCCGTGTGCCTGTGTGTCCGTGTGTCCTAGTGCCCGTGTGTCCGTGCCTCCGTGTGTCTGTGTGCCTGTGTGCCTGTGTGTCTGTGTGTCTGTGTGTCCATGTGTTTGTGTGTCTGTGAAGGTCCATCCACGGCATCGTTTCGGGTCAAGTGGAAGTTGCCTAGTTTTTTTTATTAGACGTCGCCGATCTTCCGACGGCAGCGAATCGACGGGAAGGAATAGCGGATAAGGACCACCGCAGCAGCCACGGAGTCGGAGCGACGTGGGGGCGACGGTGTTAGTGAAAGTGCTAGTGCTAGTGACCGCGAGTGACAAGTGTTTATCCTGAGAAAATGACGGAAAAGTGCTAGTGCATGAGTAGGTTTGACCGGACGCAAGCTTCACTTGCGTACAGTCGGCGCATTTCCTTCGCGGCAAAAGCGTCGACTTAGATAAGTAGCGTCGAGGGCGCGAGCTTCACTCGCGTACAGGCGGCGTCGTTTCCGGCGACGTAGACGATAAGCTCCGTCGCCGGAAAGGGTGCGTACCTTATGCAAGTATGGGTGCGGGCCTCACTCGCACACAGGGACCGCGGTCGCCGACTGTATCCGGCGAACGCGGACCCTTAGAGGTATCTCTCGAGGGCGCGGGCCTCACTCGCGCACAGGAGTTGCGGCCGTCGACTGTAGCCGGCGTATGCAAATCCTTAGCGGTAGCCTTCCGGGCACGGGCTTCACTCGTGCACAGATGCCGCCGTTCTCGGTGCACCGAGAGCGGCGGCATCTTAGGGAGTACGGAAAGGGTACGACACCAGTCGTGCACAGGCACCTTCCTTTCGACGCCTGCCACCGAATGGACGGTGTTCTTAGTTAGCGTATACGAACACGGGCGTGGCTCGTGTATGATACCTTCGATTTTCTAGTTTCGGCGAAATCGGGGGTATCCTAGTTAAGTAGTTTTAAGAACGTAGATTAAGTAACTAAAACGGGCGAAGGCTTTACCGTCGCACAAATTTTCTCCTCCCCCGTTCCAACTCTGGGGAGAAGGAAGTTTTAAGTAGCATAAGCATAAGGAAATGGACGCGAGTTGCACTCGCGTACAGCCGCCCCTAACCATTACGTGGAACAAGGGCGGGTTACTTAGAATTAAGAACTAACATTAATTTAAGAAGTGGGCACGGGCATCACTCGTGCACAGATGATTGGGTCGACGGTTGCGTCCGGAAACCCAAGATTCTTAGTTAGATCATAAGATAGTTTTTAAGAAATAGGCACGGGGCGTCGGAATAGCCGCCGCTCGGACGCCAAATAGCGTCCTAATTAAGAAATTAGGGAAAGGGCGCGATATTAGACCGCGTACAGGTGTCATGTGGCACCTCTAGGTTAGGAACAAACCAATAGGGCGGGACGCAGGCAACCCGCGCCACAACCTGCATCTGCGCAGGTTTAAAATAAATTTAAGTTAGGAACAGGTGGCCGCAGGAATAACCGGCGGACAGCTACCGGTGGGTGGCTTAGTTAAATAAGAATGTAGGAACGGACGTAGGATTAGCTTACGTACAGATGCGATGGCCGCATCTTAGATAATGCCACATAGGGCGGGTGGGGGAATAGCCCGTACACAGGCACCTGCGGTGTCCTTAATTAAAGGATGAGGGAATAGAGCGAGTACAGATGAGGAGCCGCCGCCTCGGCGACGACTCCAACATCTTAATATAGGTAACACGAGGGAGGAGGCAAGCGGAGCAGCGTGTTTTTATTTGACTCAGGATTGCTTGCACAGGGTTTTACACTACCCGGAGCTCGGCTAGCCTCTTCCCTACCCTAGTTAAGGTGCATTGTTAATGACACAGGAATGTAAGCATTTCTACAGGGCGTTGATTGTACACCTGGAGGAATGTCGATAAAATACTATTTGTAAAATATCGATTATGGGCAAATAAATATATATTGAATTGAAATTGAAATTGTCTGTGTGCCTGTGTGTCTGTGTGTGAGTGTGTCTGTGTATCTGTGTATCTGTGAGCCAGTGTGCCTGTGTTCCTCTGTGTCTGTGTGTCTAAGTGTCTTTGTGCCTGTATGACTGTGTCTGTGTGACTGTGTGTCTGTGTGTCTGTGTGTCTGTGTGTCTGTGTGTCTGTGTGTCTGTGTGTCTGTGTGTATGTGTGTCTGTGTGTCTGTGTGTCTGAGTGTCTTTGTGTCTGTGTATGTTTGTCTGTGTGTCTGTGTGTCTGTGTCTGTGTGTCTGTGTCTGTGTGTCTGTGTGCCTGTGCGTCTGTGTGTCTGTGTGCCTGTGTGTCTGTGTGCCTGTGTGTCTGAGTGTCTGTGTGTCTGTGTATGTGTGTCCATGTGTCCGTGTGTCCGTGTGTCTGTGTGACCGTGTGCCCGTGTGTCCTTGTGTCCGGGTCTCCATGTCTCCGTGTTTCCGTGTCTCCGTGTGTCCGTGTGTACGTGTGTCCGTGTGTCCGTGTGTCTGTGTGTCTGTGTGTCTGTGTCTTTGTGTCTTTGTGTCTGTATGCCTGTGTGTCGTGTGTCTGTGTCTGTGTGTCAGTGTGTCTGTGAGTCTATGTGTCTGTGTGTCTGTGTCTGTGTGTCTTTGTGTCTTTGTGTCTGTATGCCTGTGTGTCTGTATGCCTGTGTCTCTGTGTGTCTGTGTATCTGTGTCTGTGTGTCTGTGTCTGTGTGTCTGTGTGTCTGTGTGTCTGTGTCTGTGTGTGTGTGTGTGTGTGTGTGTGTGTGTGTGTGTGTGTGTGTGTGTGTGTTGTCTGTGTGTCTGTGTGCCTATGTGTCTGTGTGTCTGTATGTCTGTGTGTCTGTGTGTCTGTGTGTCTGTGTGTCCATGTGTCCGTGTGCCTGTGTGTCCGTGTGTCTGTGTGTCTGTGTGTCTTTGTGTCTTTGTGTCTTTGTGTCTGTATGCCTGTGTGTCTGTGTGTCTGTGTCTGTGTGTCTGTGTGTCTGTGAGTCTATCTGTCTGTGTGTCTGTGTGTCTTTGTGTCTTTGTGTCTTTGTGTCTGTATGCCTGTGTGCCTGTGTGTCTGTGTGCCTGTGTCTCTGTGTGTCTGTGTATCTGTGTCTGTGTGTCTGTGTGTCTGTGTGTCTGTGTGTGTGTGTGTGTGTGTGTGTGTGTGTGTGTGTGTTTCTCTGTGTGTCTGTGTGCCTATGTGTCTGTGCGTCTGTGTGTCTGTGTGTCCGTGTGTTCGTGTCTCCGTGTGTCCCTGTGTCCGTGTGCCTGTGTCCGTGTTTCCGTGTGTCCGTGTGTCTGTGTGTCCGTGTGTCCTAGTGCCCGTGTGTCCGTGCCTCCGTGTGTCTGTGTCCCTGTGTGCCTGTGTGTCTGTGTGTCCATGTGTCTGTGTGTCTGTGTGTCTGTGTGCCTGTGTGTCTGTGTGTGTATGTGTGTCTGTGTATCTGTGTATCTGTGTGCCAGTGTGCCTGTGTTCCTCTGTGTCTGTGTGTCTAAGTGTCTGTGCCTGTATGACTGTGTGTCTGTGTGACTGTGTGTCTGTGTGTCTCTGTGTCCGTGTGTCCATGTGTCCGTATGTCAGTGTCCGGATGTCCGAGTGTCCGTGTGTCCATTTGTCCGTGTGTCCGTGTGGCCGAGTGTCCGTGTCCGTGTGTTCATGTGCCTGTGTGTCCGTGTGTCCGTGTCCGTCCGTCTGTGTGTGTGCGTGTGTGTGTGTGTGTGCGTGTGTGTGTGTGTGTGTGTGTGTGTGTGTGTGTGTGTGTGTGTGTGTGTGTGTGTGTATGTGTGTGTGTGAATGTGTATGTATGTATGTGTCTGTGTGTGTGGGTGTGTGTATGTGTTCGTGCTTGTACGCGTGCGCAGGTGCGTGCGAGTGTGCGTGTGTGCGTGTGTGCGAGCGTGCGTGTCTGCTTCCGTGCATGCGTGCGTACGTACTTGGGTGCGAGCGTGCGTGTGTTTTTCCCGGCGTGCGTGTGCGCGCGCGTGCGTGTGCGCGCGCGTGCGTGCGTGCTTGCGTGCGTGTGTGTATGTGTTTTATTATTATTATTATTTTTTATTAGAACTGTTTATATACATAATTTTCATTACATATACATTTTTTAAAGTATAGTGGTGTACTGTTAACTTATGCTAATTACATTACATTAGTTACACTACACAAGACATTGCTAATACACCTTTTTTTTTCTTTCCTAAATGCCACGCATAACCCATATTTATTCTCAGTAGTAACTTTTTAACATATGATTCTTTGTACTCGCAATTCCTGTTGGATCGTTGTATGTCAGTGAATTTGTGGATTGTACTCTTAGTCTTAGCAGTTAGTGTGATGGGTAGATTATACGAAGACGTTTTGTTTGGAAGATACCGATTTTAAGATTTGTTTGAGCACAATCATTTGCACGTATTTTCATAACTCAATGGCTTTGTGACACGTTAGAAGTATATGCCAAGATGTTCCAAATGTCCGTAGTGCAAAAAGGGCAGTAAGTGATTTTCTTAGGCCCGCTTTTTGTAAAAATATCTGCTAACCTGTCGTTAGCAAGACGCCACGCGCTGTCACTATCCGCTCCAGACGTTAATCTATTATAGTACACCTCCCAATGTATTTCCTTTTCTGTCCATTTTCCTTTTAGCTTTTGATGTGTTTAATGAACGCTGGTTGTTAATGTTTTTTTGAAGCTGTTTTTGTGAACTTTTTGCAACTTTTTTCTTCTTTGTTATACAAGCTTGAGTAGTGTAAGGCTTTGGAAACTTCTCCCGCTCATTGCAAAGTGATAATTGGAGTCGGTAAACTCTTTAATTTGATTGTAGTGAAAGGGTAGGTGTTTGTGCGTGTGTGTGTGCGTGTGTGTGCGTGCGTGTGCGTGTGCGTGCGCATGTGGGTGTGCATTAGTGTGTGCGTGTGCGTGTGTGTGTGAGCGTGTGCGTGTGCGTGTTCGTGTGCGTGTTCGTGTGCGTGTATGTGTTCGGTTCTATAAATTAAGGTTACAATCGGTTTATAAGTATAGAAGACACTAAAACAATATCCCTAATTTACAATAAGTACATGACAGCTACCTTGTACGGATCCTTTTTGTGTATATCTGTAAAACTGAATTTTACAGTAAAAAAAATTGTATGACATTTTATTGTGAATACTTTAATTTTTTATTTTATTTTTTGCTATGTATTTTATTGTTTTTAAATTTTTTCATAGAAGGTTCTGTGTACAACTATAAACATATCTACAGATGTAATTCAAAGAAGGTCTCTGAAGTGACCTTTATGAATATATCGAAGACTACTAATTTTGGAACAATAAGCGTAAAGATACTTTTTAAAAGTAACTAAAGTTTAACATAAAAATAAGTCTTAAAGTACTTCAAAGGTCTTAAGATATCTTTAGTAAATATATCGGGAACTATCGACTTTAGTGAGTGAAAATTTGTTTTTAAACAGTTCTAGTTCTGTTCAATTCTCTGATTAGAGATTGATTAGTTGGGGTTTAATGTGAGGGTACGCCGTCACTCGTACCAATTGTAGACTATTCCTCACAACCCTGTTGAGTAATTGAATAAAGGATGAGATTCATTCAAGAACTGATTTATTCGATAATATTTACACTTTATATACAATGTTTTTACATGACGTATTTTATTATTTGACCTAGTTAGTAGGTCATGTTTTATTCTTTTAAGCTCCTTTTGTGCTTACTAGTTATAATGCATATCGTATATGTGTAATTTCAACCTTACACACTTTTGTATCAGCACAATTTGTCGCAATAATTTACCTGCTCTATATACAGTTTTGCTTGCTATTCGTTTTACACATTTCTTAATTCTATTATTACTCAACTTATTACTAAATATAAAATTACAAAATTATTAACATTATTAAAAATACCCTGTTTAATCTGGAAGATTAAACATCCTGCCGGCCCGAAGTTCATGTTCATTCGTAGATTGAACATTCTGCCGCGACGAGGTGGTTGGGATGGCGTAAAGTTGTTCCATCTGGAATCTTTCTTCTTCTGTTTCCCTGGGTTTCTTCTTTCGACGTATTCTTGTCCATGCCTTGGTTGTTAGGCAGATGAATATTGCAATGTATCCTTTATATGCTTTGTGTCCTCTTCCTTTCCATGATCTTATTTGAATTGGACCGGCGTAATCTATCCCGGTGTGTGTGAATGGTGAACATGGAGTTACCCTAGCCGCGGGCAATTCCCCCATAAGCTGTTGTGTAGTTTGTTTCTTGTATCTGATGCATGTCGTGCATGAATGGATGACTGATTTTACTGCCCTTTTTCCGTTTATTATCCAGTATTTTCTGCGTAGGTATGCAAGTGTGATCTGGGTCCCCCCATGCAGTGTTTCTTGGTGAGCCTTTAGTATCACTAGATTTGTAAGTTGTTGGCCTGGTGGTAGTATTATAGGATGCTTTTCGTTGAATGACAATTGTGAGTTGTGTAATCTTCCTCCCACACGAAGGATACCTTCTCCATCTATAAATGGGTTGAGTGTTGCCAGTTGGTTGTTTTTCAACACTTGTCGTTGTTTTTGTAGTGCTTCTAACTCCTTGCCGAAGTGCTGGTGCTGTGTCATTCTGATGACTTGATGCATTGCCCTGCTTAATTCTTCTAATTCTAGGTGTTTGTGTTTACTTTGCTGTCTTCTGCATGCCTTGCTGAACCTGTTGCAGTAGGCGATTACTCGTTGCAGTCGTTGCAATGACGAGAATCGGTTTATGATGCTGTTGTCTTCTATTTTTACGGTTGTCAGACATCTCTTCAGCTCTAGTTTTGTGGTTGTGTTTGGTGTTTGGTATTCTTTCCATGCATTTGTTTTCAGCCACTCCGGTCCATTCCACCATATGGATTTGGTCTTTATTTTGGATGCTGGGTATCCTCTTGACAGGATGTCTGCTGGATTTTCTTCTGTGCTGACATAATTCCATTGTTGATGTGGAACGAGGTTATTGATTTCCATCACCCTATTGGCTACGAACGTTTTCCATCTGGATGGCTCCCCTTTGACCCATGCTATTGTTATCATGGAGTCACCCATGCATACACCGTTATGTTTGAAATTTCTAGTGCCTCTGCTGTTCTTCTCAATAGTTTTGCTAATAGTACTGCTGCGCATAATTCTAACTTGGGTATCGTCGCTTTTGTCTTGATAGGTGCTACTCTTGATTTTGCTGTGAGTAACGTTACTTCCCCTTGACTGGTTCTCGCATATATTACTGCACCGTATGCTTTTTCTGATGCATCGCAGAACCCGTGTAACTGTAACTCGCCTTGAGTGTGGTGGATCCATCTTGGTATCTTTAGTTCTTCTATAGTTTTAGGTCGTCCCGGAACTTCGCCCATTTTGCTGCTATGTTGTCCGGCACTTGCTGATCCCATTTAATTGCGCTTATCCATAAGTCTTGTATTATTAGTTTGGCTGTTATGGTTATTGGACTGACCCACCCTAGCGGGTCGAAGATTTTGCTGTTTCTGATAGTATGCTTCTTTTTGTTAATGCTTTGTTGTTGACTGCTACCTTGAATTGAAAGCTGTCTTGATCTGGTAGCCATCTCACTCCTAGGGATTTTCTTGATTCGTCTTGGTTGATATCCAGTGGTTCCGACGTTTCTTTATCTTCTTTCCATAGTTCTTTGTGATTTCCTGCCCATTTTCTTAACGTAAACCCTCCTTTTGCTGCTAATGTGGTTAATTCTTCCTGTAACGTTTTTGCGTCTTCTATTGTGGTGGTTCCAGTTAACAGGTCGTCCACGTAATAATCTTTCAGTGTTACTGCTGATGCTTGCGGGTAATTGTTTTCTTCATCTTGGGCTAGTTGCTGCAATGTCCTTACCGCTAGGTAAGGTGCGGAAGCTGTTCCATATGTCACGGTTGTAAGTTGGTACTCTTTGATTGGTTCCCTTGGTGTGGTTCTCCACAGTATAGTGTGGTATTTGTAATCTTCTTTGTTAAGTTTGATTTGACGGTACATCTTCTCTACGTCACCCATGAGCACGTAGCGATGTTTTCTCCATCTTACTAAGAGGTCCCATAGATCCTGATGTAATCTTGGCCCTACATGCATCATCTCGTTTAAACTCTTCCCGTTGGAGTCCTTAGATGATGCGTCAAATACTACCCGCAGCTTGGTCGTTGTATTAGTTTCTTTCACAACTGCCTGATGTGGTATGTATACCCTGTCTTCATTTGGGTTGGTGGCTGGTTTCATGTGACCTAGTTGGAGGTATTCGTCCATGAATTTTTTGTAACCTGTCTTCAACTTGTTGTCTTTTAAAAATTTCTTCTCTAGCTGTAGTAATCTTGCGACTGCCAATGGTCTTGAGTTTTCCAACGTGTCTGGATCTTTTTTGAATGGCATTTTTACTGTGTAAGTTCCATCCGGGTTCCTCACCGTGGTTCGTTGGTAATGTTCTTCACACTCTTCATCTTGTTGGGACATTTCCACTGCCCTTGGAATTTCCTCGAGTTCCCAAAATTTTTCTAAGTGCATTTCTTCTTCCCGTGACACCATACTAACTATCGTCACTTCTTCTTTTTTAGGATTGTAGATCTGCCCTGACAAAATCCATCCTAATTCTGAGTTCTGACCTAATACGTCGCCTGTTCTTTTTACCCCGTCTAGTATTAACTTTGCGTAATCTTCAGCTCCCAGAAGCACATCTATTGGCCCCGGTTTATCGAGTGTGGGATCTGCCAATATTTGGTTTGTCCACTGGCTGTTGTCGAACTTGAATTGCTTCATGGGAAGATTCTCCGTGATCTTGTTTAGCACTATAACTTCTGTGGTTAGTGAGAAGGTACTTAGATGTAAAGGTTTTAGTTGGATGTTTATTTTGAGGTTGCCTTGGTTGGTGTAGAACCTCCTAACCCGCTGATCTCGGCATGTACTTTCCTTGGTAGTTTTAATAGTTGTGCCGACTCTTCTGTAATGAATGATGCCTGTGACCCTGGGTCGATTAATACTCGTAACATTTGAAATTCACCGAAGATGTCCTTTATTCTGATAATTGCTGTTGCTAATAAAACTTCTTTTTTTCTATTTTCGGGGCTGCTTGTTTCTTTAACTTCTTTGGTTGAAGCGTGCGCTGCCGATTTTGTTTGCTGGTGTGTTGCAGGTTTTTTGTATTCCTGGTGCAGTAATGTGTGGTGCGGGTACTGACATGTTGTGCACCGCCGTATTGCGTGGCATCTGATGTTGGAACTGTGGTCCATGCAATTGAAACATAGACGTTTTTCTCTCACGAATGTGATCCTGGCTTGTGTTGACAACCCTTTGAACTTGATGCAGTCACCCAACTTGTGATATTGGTTGCAGTAGACGCATGCTTGCCGTTTATTCTGCCACTGGGGGTTCCATTGGGGCTGTCCTCGTGTGGTAGTATGGTGTGATTTTCTTGCCTGGGACATCGCTTCCATTGACTGGAATCTTAGTTTGAGGAATTCCATTACTTCCTCCATTAGTGGTATTTCATTTGGTGCTTTCAGCGATTGTTCGAATAGTTTGTATGCCTCTGCGTCCCATTTTCTTGCTACTGTGTGGACAATAAGAGGACCCCAGAAGGCTCTTTCTACTCCTAGGTTCTTTATTGCTTCCAGACACTCATAAGTGGTGTCATGCAGACGCCTTATTGCACCTGCATCTTGCTCTTGGATGGTGGGAAAGTCTAGAATTTTGTCTATTAAAACTTTTACCATTAACCGTTTGTTGTTGTATCTGCTCTCGAGAATTTCCCATGCTGTTTTGTAATTGCATTCTGCTATTTGAAGGTGTTGGATTAGTTTTGATGCTTCTCCTGTGACGTTGCTTTTAGGTATTGCATTTTTCTATTGTTGTCACCGTTTTGTTGGAGTGTATTATTTTTTCAAACAGGTCTTGGAATGTCATCCAATTTTCATAGCCACCGCTGAACATAGGTAGCTTTATTTCTGGCATCTTGATGCTGCATGTCTTATCTCCAACCATTTGTATTTTGTTTCCGAGTTCGATGCTTATTTGGTCACACCATTGTTCGGTTTTCTCGAACTCGCTGTTTGAAAAATAGTTGTCCTGATGTTTTGTTTCATGCACCTTGATGTGTTCGTGCAGGTCTTCAATTGCAGTCCATTGGCGCTGAATCTTGTCTTGCCATAACTTAAGTTGGACCGTGTTTTCTTCTTTCTTCAATCCTTCTTCTACTTGTTGTAATAGAGCACCTAGTTGTTGCATCTTGATCTCTTGTCGTTTCAATCGCTGTTCTTGTTCTTTATCGACCCCATCGTCTTCTTGCGAGGTGGTTGTTAGCTTCTTTTCCAGTTCTGCCAGATAGTTCTTAATGTGATTATACAGTTTACCCAATTTTTCAAAGTATTCTGACGTGTGGTAGTCATGATCATCTATCTGCAGTTTGGATATTTCATTATGTGTGCTGTTCGCTTCTTCCCACCATGCTTCCAATGCCTTGCTACGTTCATTAATGTACACCTTGTTCTTCCGTGCCGCCGCATCTTTCTTCATATTTGTAAACATCTTCTCCATAGCCTTGCCAATTTCATTTTGGTTGTTGGCCAATTTGTTTATCTTCTCCATTTTCGCTTTGAGTCTTGTGTTGTTTCTTATTTATAAAGCTTGATTTTCTTACCCACTGTCGTTATGTTTCTTCTTTCCTATAAGGGGCGTAAATCCTTATAGTTTACAGAGGTAGACTTGCTGGCGGTGGTGGTGGTGAATTGAATGTAGCTGGTGGTGTTGATGTCTTCAATAGGCTGATGTTGAATAGCTGTTGCCGATGTTGATGGCTCGAAGGACCATGACTAATTTACTGGTTGCCGATGTTGGTGGCTCGAAGGACCATGACTAATTTACTGGTTGCCGATGTTGGTGGCTCGAAGGACCATGTTCAATTCTCTGATTAGAGATTGATTAGTTGGGGTTTAATGTGAGGGTACGCCGTCACTCGTACCAATTGTAGACTATTCCTCACAACCCTGTTGAGTAATTGAATAAAGATGAGATTCATTCAAGAACTGATTTATTCGATAATATTTACACTTTATATACAATGTTTTTACATGACGTATTTTATTATTTGACCTAGTTAGTAGGTCATGTTTTATTCTTTTAAGCTCCTTTTGTGCTTACTAGTTATAATGCATATCGTATATGTGTAATTTCAACCTTACACACTTTTGTATCAGCACAATTTGTCGCAATAATTTACCTGCTCTATATACAGTTTTGCTTGCTATTCGTTTTACACATTTCTTAATTCTATTATTACTCAACTTATTACTAAATATAAAATTACAAAATTATTAACATTATTAAAATACCCTGTTTAATCTGGAAGATTAAACATTCAGGTCCTCTTTAATGTAGTTTTCGTAGGGTATAAGTAAGCCCTAAAGGGACCTTTGATAAACATATCAACAACTATTAACTTTGAAGCGAACCGTGAGATACCTTTTTAGCAATAATGCAGTTTTAGAAAAATTTTGTTAGTAAAGGTTTTTGGTGAAGTAATAAATAACCCTTACAGGTAACTTTAAACGAATTCCTAAGCACTTTTTGTAACGGTCTGGAAAACTTAAAATAAGAACGTAACAGTCTCTTCTGTTTTAGATAACTTTTCCTTATAAAGTCTTTAGTAGGAAAAATCTGTTTATTGTGGAAATAAAGAAATAGCGTTGTGTTTTAGGAGCATAAATTTCTAAAAAAAAAAGAACGTTGTTATTGGTTGTTGGTAAAAGAGAAAATTTTATTATTGTAATAAACATTTTGCAAATCGCAATTGTTACCGCAAAAGAAATGATAATTAATGGGTTTGTAATATCTTGATAATAAGTCGTAATTTGTTAATGTTTTCGGAGTATTTTATTTTATGTAAGAAATATGGGAATGTATATAACTAATAGTTGGCTGAGGGTTGAAAAATACATGTTAAGGTGGAAGCAGGTCCACCTTTACTGAAGGAGTGTAACGAATCGTTGAGTATTTTTACGCGCACATCCTTGATGTAAAACGTCACTAGTTTAATAATTAATTACGTCGGAACACACCGCAAATCAAAAGACATCTTTGCTTGGTACTTTGAAACTCGTGACCTTAATTTTACAATTAAGATTTCGTCCAATAATGAATGTGAAAAATCTTCCCACGTAATAAATTCTTGCTTTTTTTATTACTTTTGAAAAACGAGGTTGGATTAATGTTTTGATTCAGCCGGATCGATTTGAGTGTTTTAATTAGTAAGTCACCTATCACTTATCTTAACACGTCGTGTTTGTGATAAACTGTGTAACTAAAGGGAATATATTCAAGTGTAAGTAAGTATTTTAATGTAATTAAAGCTGCAGCAAACAATTCAACAAGTCTATGTAACGTATTAAAAATCAAGAAGTATCTAATTACGCACGTCGGCTCCTTAAGTTGAAATCTTTTAAAAGGAAAGGGGTGCACTTTAGACAGTACCGTAACCATTCTCAATGTTAGAATGACTTGGCATTATTGTCTGTTGATTATATTTATGTAGAGAAATTTGGCGTGGACAATTTTTACTGTTTTTATTGTTTTGTATAAATGAATGTGTAACTGAGAAAGGGCGCTGTATTTTCTAACGCAGTCAATGTAACTTGTGTATCGGTCACGTTGTTATGATTTATTTGCACTTACCCTTGTAAGGCTTTGTTTTAATGAGTTTTTTTGTGTTTTTGGTTGAGTCCGCTTATTTAAAATTGTTTGTCTACTAACTAATTTTTCGTTATATGTAATTTATTGTAATTGTATCTATGTATTTTTGTGCTTTTATTAACGAGACAATTGTGTATGTGTAAATTCATTGTCTTCTTTGTTCTTATCTAAGTGTAGGTAAACTGCACTGCAGTTGCCTTATTGCTACCTGTTCAATGTTACTGTTTGTTATATTTTATATGTACCGCAATCTGCCTTATTATTTGTTGTCTTATTTACTTCACGATCTTTTTAAATATTCCCATCGAATCTAGAAAACCATGGTTAATTCATTTTTATTTTTTAATGTACTTCGTGAACACATCTAGATGTTGTAATGTTTGTAAGATGATTTCTCTTTACCCTATTTATGTAATTTTATCTAATATAATCAAATCGTGTGCTGATAATATTAGATGTTGTGAAAACTATTATAAATTATTGAAAAGAACCGTACATGCCATTTATGTATAATTACCTAGGAAATTTAATGACAAAGTCAACGATATACATAATCTCTGCATTATGTTTACTGTAATACCGTAACAAATCAAATGGTATGGTCTAATCTCTAATATCTAAAACCTTGCCAATATCTAATCTAATTTAAACTATATAAGCTTCGACAACAAAAAACGTAATCACATATGTATTGTTTTGTGTAACATTACTAAAAATAGATCATTTTCTACATTTTTAATATGCAAGTTTCAAGAAATATTTTATCCTATAAAATTGTGTTGCGTTTGAAAATCCAAATCGTATTTTCGGTAAATAGTAATGTTATGCCCAGTTTTTATGTCAGATTTAATGTAACTACATTAAATTTATCAAAATCTATTTAAGGTGAGTAATAAATGCAAGAGTTGGTACGGAAGCATCAAGGAAACCGATTCAGTTCAATTTGCTAATTACTCATAGCCGAATCAAGTACACGTGAAAGTAGTTACAAGGAAGCTGCCTTTATCATATCAATCATACCAACAGCAATAATACAAACAAATAAACTGAGGTTATGGTGTCATGTTTTGTCACATGTTGAGTCCTGTGCGAGGACGGAAAATAGTTGTAGCAACTAGTAACGTGTCTAACCTACCACGTCATATAAAAAAGTAACAAAGAGAGAGAGAATAATAATGTATTATATTATTTTATAATGGAGAAAGGTAGCACGGCTGCGAGCCCAGTCGAACGATAGTTAATCGTTGAGCACTTTGTTGTCGAAGGTAGATTTGGAGTGTTGATAACCGGTATAATCGGCAAATAATTAGGTTACTCAGAGAGTAGAAAGAAAATTGTAGTAAGAGTGATAATGAGAGCAAATAAGAATGAGCGCCACATGCTTTTAAAGAAGGAACAAGAAACTAAACTATTATTTCTTGAGAAAGAGCCCCTGTAAAGCTTGAACCAGGGAGAAGAAACAGGATTAGTAAATAAACAACAGTTCCCTCAGTAATCGTAATTTATATCAAACTTCCAAGCAATGGACTAGACATTTTTAATGTTAAGTTTTCCCCAAAAGGACTAGGCAAGTTATATTATTTATTATTATATTTATTATACTAACAATCTGAATATTTAGTTATCCGCAAAGACTAGACGATGTTACGGGCCAAAAACTCATTACTAGACGATGTTACGGGCCAAAAACTCATTACTGCATCATCCCGCAATTGCAAAGAGCGCGCGCGGCATAGCTCAGTAGTGTGGACGGTTTCTTACTTAATCCTGCAAAAGTTCATTTGCCACAACTCCAAAAACGTCAAAACGTCAAAACCTGTTCAATACATTTATAGCGGAAAAACGTCATAAACTAGATCTTATAATGAGCTAACAGCAAACCATAATGTTCACTCAAAATAAAATACTCTCCTTCCTGAAAACTCTACATCAAGAATACTTACGCAAAGTTCACCTAAACCACAATAAAATCTTAAGCTTCATATAAAAGCCGCAAAATTGCGATAATAAAGCTAAAACTCAGTAAACATTTCCATAAACTTCCACGTCAGAATTATTGGCTCAAATATCCAAAAACACTGATCCATACCGTAATTAATGATTCAATCTCAAACGAAAAATACGTCGCAACAAAACTAAACGCGATCGACAATTTATCAAGTCCTAAAATTTTAATAAATGGCGAAATCGGGGCTGTAATTCCTAAATTCGAAAATGCAAAGGTCATTCTCAAACAAATAACAAACTGCTTACCTTTTGACAAAACCAGGTACTGCGGTGCCGGTAAGCTGATTTCTATAAGAATAACTTCAAGAAAAATATGCGACCACTCGCAAAACTGTCATGTGCAAAACTAAACAGCTAATCGGTCAACGACCTTTATACTCTACGTTACGTTATCATTCTAAGCGTCTTTCAAAGTGAAGTTATCGCCAAAACCAAAATAGCAAATATACTAGTATAGAAATTCTCATAATCCATTACGTTAAAGCTTTCCATAAATAATCAAACACTTCAAACAAATGCCACTGCAAAGTTGTGCAAATTAACAGTTACCACAAACAAATAAATTACTCATAAACTTTGAATGTAATCCAAAATAACTAAACTTCTAAATTTTGAATGAACGTAAAAATATTAGCGTTGTAAGTAAAGATGAGGATTACAAAAATACACTCAAGTTATAAACACTATATGTCTATATTCAGAATAACCATAATCATGAAATAATAAACCGTCAGCGAAATGTCCAATCACATGCAATAAAATTTCTACAGTCTGATTTGGATTAATTCTTGCAGGATTCCAACAACCACAAAAATATCTATTTATGTCCTAAATTTTAATTAACATCAAAGAATAAAGAAAACGCCGAACATCTAAATTTTACAAATTTGGCAGTACATCATTTTATATAATAACAGAATGAAAGCACAGTCCGAAATAGTTTACGAGTGAATATGCTTGATATATTGAATATGATATGTTCCTTAATTAAACTTAAACCAACCGGGCATATTCATTCGTCTAACTGAGTACAAACAAACATGTTATTAAAATCACCAACACATATAAATTCAAACACAATGCAACTGGTCAATCGAACTTCCTTTTCTCACTCAAAACGATATACAAGAAGTTCCTCTCTATAGGTGATTGATGAAAACCAATAACTACTTAATTCTTAAATTTATGTTTAAACCAACTTTGGCAAATCGAACCTGACTTTCATGAAACAAACTACGTTAAAGCGCTCTTGATCGCTAAGTACACATATATTAAAACGAAACCATATATATATATATATATATATATATATATATATATATATATATCTATATATATATATATGAAACTTCTTAAGCATTATATTTACAGCAGTTTATATTATTTGTTCAAAGTTGGAAGTGTACGTGAAAGCTACCCAGGAACTCGTTAACATTAATTCGCATAACCAAAATGCAATGAAACTGTTCAACAAAATAAAGGTTTAGCACTTCGTAAAAAAACACTAAAACCGATTACTTCTATGACCGAAAATTGTCACTATTAACAAAACGAAACACAACGATAAGATATCCCGGGGTGTGTTGAAACTAAAATATCCCATACAAATGGAAGCGGAAATATACCTACGGTAATGTTCGATGCACACTCGGTTCAATATATAACTAATTCCAACCCCTTTCGCATACATTGCAAAGTCGTAAACAAAGGTGAGTTTTGAACTACATCTCTAGCAAGACTGCATTAAGCTACATTATTTTCTCGCCATATTGGATTTTAATCCCCTTAAATCTTAATTAACCAATTACACAGCTTCGTTACTTTAAATTACACGCGGAAAACGATAACCTCTCGGCACTAAATTAGGAAAGAATTGCACCATCCGTCCAAATTACATTACCTTTGTAAGGTGATAGGTCTAGATAAGGAGAATTTTACGATATTGAACCTTAAAATAACGTAAATAAAACCCAAACTCTTTGTTTAAAACCAAACATGTTATCAAAAGAAAAGGCGACAGTTTGACGGCTACAATTTAAATTCGCAAAAGATGTACCTTACAACGTATTAATTTTGTGTTTAATATGATTTTACGTGATGCAATTTCAAATCCATTTAACAAAATTCAGCAAAGTTTACAATAACGAGAACATTTATTAACCCAAAAACTATTCTACCATTCTTTCACCAAAATAAGAGTATGCACGTTCGAAAACGAAACGTAATTTTAACGACAATGCTTATTACGGTTGACAAAATTTACAAATACAAACAACTATTGTTTACAAGGAAACTAATTAATTCTCAACAAACTTAGTAAAAGGGATCGATACCAATATGTAAACCAAATCTTAATTTAGATTCAAATTTAAGCAAACCACAAATTGTCTTTCATCATCAGAATACTGTTTCTAAATGCGATTACCATTTATAAAAATTTCAAATTACTTACAAATACGTAAAAGGACAAGAAAACGTTACAATCGAAAAGCTTCCCAAAAATGTATGCGTTATCAAGTTCAATGCGTGAACTTATACTACATTTCAACTATAAAATTTCATATGTAAACAAAAATACCAGTAATTGTACTGACTCGGGCAACTCGCGATATTTTACTTTGAACAAAAGAAGTGTTAACCTGAATACGAACACTGCTGAAGGCAGCTTCCGAAATATGACAGTTTATAAAGTAAACCCAGAGATAGCATTTATTAACACATGCGATAATGGAGTATTCTGACCTAGTTTAAAGAATAATTATACTTTCAATCCTGGTATAAATCAGCTGGGTCCTGGCTAGTGTAGATGACAACGTTTCGAGTCGTAATTAGCGAACATATAACCAGAATCCATTATCGCAACCCCCAGCAATATAAAGTTAGGGAGCAGATATACCTATCTTCCGCACAACATAAAGTTACTTCCAGATAAACGAAACATCAACAGCAGCACGACAGGACGCACAAAGAGACTGAAGTAACATTGAAAACGATGAAAAAAGTAAAGAGCACGTTCGCGCTTTTACTGTACTATACAGGAAAGAAGACTAATTACACGTACTTCGTGATGTAAACTCATGTTACACTTCGAACTCAAATCGAAAATAACTGGGCGTATGAATTTAGGAAAAGGATTTTTTTTAAGCAGCCATGAAAAAGTCTTGGAAATTAGTTTTCATTTCCGCATTTCGCCGCAAAGCGGCGCAATTAAAAAATAAATATTATAATTCTAATTTGCTCCGAAAATTCCCAAATTAGGATATTCCTTTGGTAACGTCATTGGAAAGCTTAGACAATTCTACACCATTTTGGTTTAAGCCTCATTGACGTACTGACCTTAATAAGAATAAGATTAGGAAAAGCTAGTGAATGTGTGATCCTTTATATCTCTGTAACTTCTGAACCACGTATCCGATTTTAGTAAACTTAAGCTTGTGTGGAAGAGAAGTTTGAGTAAGTATCTAGAAATGTTGAATCTACTGGTACAAAATAATTCCTAATAACATTTCTAGAGGGCGAAATTTATAATAGTGGCAGTTTTTAGGATTACTTAGAAAACTTTAATCACACGGTACAACTATGACATAATCGGAAAGTGTATTAAATTTGTAGAAAGGAAGTGAAAGGCGCAGTTCGATATCGTCCTTAATTTCCAAAATGATTATTTTTAACACTTGTAACGTCCCCCAGGTACGCTATCTTGAAACGAGTAATTTTAACTGATTCGCAATAATGCAAATTTGAGAACAAAACAATAGCCAAGTGATTTATGTTGACTTGAGTGTCAATAATGTTACTATTACTCATATTAATTACTTGCCTTACTTTGACTTTCCTGACAATAATTAAAACATTAGAATTTATTTAAAAGTCTGATATTTAATTATTCGCAAACCTCACATCTGATCAAACGAATTGACCGTCTAGTGGTAGGTACGGCGTGCTATTTGACTGAGACGGGCTAGACGAGGTTAAGTGTTGCATCATGTGGGGCAGGTAAACAATTAAACTACTCAAATTAAATAACGAGCTTTGCGCAATTGTGGTTCTGCCCGTTAATATACTATTGTGGGAAAGAACCAGCAATAAAACCCACTTTATTCATAAATAAGTAATTGCACAAGTACATTAATAAATCAAATAACACACAAAAAAACAATGACCGTGTTAAATATATAACAAAACACCATTAAATCGAGTTAAAGTGCGTACAAAATTATAACAGTAAGAAAAAAATGAATAAAAAGCACACAATAAAGAAAACCATGTAGTCACACCCACAACTGTGTCATAAATAATCAGAAAAAAAATCGTAATACCAAACATGTGGCCCCTTAAAACCAATCATGCCGGTCTTTAAGTAAATACGCACATAAAAAAATAAGGCAAATTACGGTACATACAAAATACAACAGTAAAATTGCATAATAAGGTAAAGGCAAGGACAAAATAAAATAGAAAAGGGATTTACACGTACACAATTGTTTAGTGACTACTAAAGCACAACATACATACGTAAAATTACAATAAATTACATATAAAGAGAAATTAGTTCGCAGGCAAACAATTCTCCTTAACAAACTGACAAAAAAAATTCATTAAATAAAGCCTTACAAGGATAAGTTGTAAATAAATCATAACATCGTAAGCGATGTACAAGTTTGAGTGCGTTAGACAAATACAGTGTCCCTTTCTCAGGTTACACATTCATCTATACAACAATAAAAACAATAAAAATCAAATTCGAGGTGTTTAATGATCATCTTAGTACTAAGCGCTACATTTAGGTTTCAAGTTTCAACCTACCAAACAAAGACGTCTTTGATTGCAGTGTTTACACACGACGTAATTAGTTTCTAACTAGTGACATTTTTATATCAAGAATGTGCGCATAAGAATTTCCATTTATTCGTTACCCCCTTCAGTAAAGCAGATTTTAAGCGTACACCTGCTAGTCAAACCTCAAACACATGTTTTTCAACCCTTAGCCAAATATTAGTTACAAAAATAAAATATCCCGAAAACCATGCTCAAATAACGACTTAATATTTAATAAAATATGTTAAACCACATTAATTAACTTTCCTATTGCGGTAATAATGTGAATTTAAAAAATGTTTGTTGCAATAATAAATTAAATTTTCGCGGTCCGCTACCTACACTCTTTAATTAAAGAAATGATTATTTGCAAAGTTCCGTGTTCAAGCATTTCACGACAAAAAATATTTTTATGATTGTGTAGGTTCGTCATCCATTATTCCAAGAGTACAAAAAACTACTTTAGATTGGAAAACTTTTAATGTAGAAATTCTAGTACAATGTTTTAAAAAATAAATGTTAAAATGTATTATCCAAAAATGGCTTATGCAAATGCTGAGGCTTTCGATGTGCTTCCCGTATATTTCAATGTTTTCAAGATGTACCTTTTGCGCAACGAGAGTATGGTACCAAATATCTTGAAGGAGGGTACTATTTGTGAATACTTTTCAATTATAGTTTTTCACAACTTTACATTTACACCATAACTTTATTAAACTTTGTTAAATGTATTCTTTGATAATGACGTTTTTCACTGTTAGCCGTCGACCGTTAGAGGGTGTTCTGATTTGTTATCTTCAAGACAGTTTAATAATATTTAATTTTATTAAGAATCTAGTTATTCTTTACTAAAGTAAGATTCCATAATTGGCTTTATACTCTTATCAAACTGTTACATTAATAGCATGTTCGCGTTTTCATATTTTTCATATTTCATAAATTTATTCAACACCTTACACAATTATAAAGAACTACCCTACTGATGACGATTATATATATATATATATATATATATATATATATATATATATATATATATATATATATATATACAGTAAATCTTATCTAATCCGCCATAATTAAAGGAGTGCTAGAACTCATCATTCTGAGCAAAAGTTCATAAGTACATGGGTCTGGAAATTCTTCGTTTCCGAGATACAGGGTGTCAAAGTTGAAAAAAGAAATCGTTTTCTTCAATATCTTTTGACTGTTTCAAATAATTTCATGAAATTTCGTATGTGGAGTTTTTTTGGGATACAAATTTAAATTTGTGGTCCATTTAGTTATGGTTTCTAGCGCCAGCAATATTTCGACCCCTTTAAATCGTGCAATTTTTTGTGCTACACTGTATACCATTTTGGACTAGAAAATCGATCTTCCTATCTTTTCTGCTAAAAAGGTATATCTTAGTGAAGTCGCTAGAGCAACTTTCGAGAAAAGCGCATTTAAAACACATGATGCATACACATTTTCGGAGGGTATTTTTTCGACATGTTTAACAATAGATTCTTACCTGTTTACTTATGTGTCTGCTCTAGCAACTTCACTTTTTTAGCAGAAAAGATTTGAACTTGTCAAAAACCCCATATAAAAAATTCATGAAATTATTTCGAAACAATCGAAAGATATTGAATAAAACGTGATTTATTTTTCAACTTTGACATGTATCTAAACAATTTCCGGACCCACCTACATATGAACTTTTGCTTAGAATGATGAGTTCTAGTACTCCTTTAATTTCATTAGATAACATTCACCCTGTATATATATATATATATATATATATATATATATATATATGTATATATACACCTGTGTAAATCGAATACATAACTTTTGAACGGGTCCTTAGGTTTTATTCAAATTTTGGTGATTTATATTAGTGCCAATGTTTTGGATTTTTACATAAAAAACAATATGTCTAACTTCCAGTTTCATCGGAAATGACAGAAAAGATAAAAATTTAGAACACCCTGTATATTTTTACATATTTGGATTCTAGGGCTTCAAATACATAGTTCATCTGTCAAATGTCAACTCAGGCGCCATTTTAATTTTTTTAATTTTAGATCATTATGACGTCATCTAAATTATTATAGATAATTGACGTACAATTTCCCCCACAATATGATTTTGCCTAATAATTAATTTTTGTGAAGTTTGTTCACTATCAAATTGAAAAATTACGGTTTTTTAACTAAAACTCACTGTTCCCAATAGAAACATACATGGGTCACCCTGTATATTAAATAGCTCTTTCAAGTAGTAGTAAAACGATATGCAAAGTATTTTCCTTAGGTCCTAAATAAAGCAGTAATTTTATTTTCTAATTTCTGTTAACACAACATGCTCCTGAAGTAAATAGTAAAATGGCGTTTGAGTTGACATTTGGCAGATGAACTGTATGTATTTGATGCCGTAGAATCAAACATGAGAGAATCTACAGGTTGTTTCATTTACATTTTAAGCTTTTGTGTCATTTCCAGTGAACCATGAAGTCGGTCATATTGTTTTTTTTTTAGGTAAAAAATTCCCAAACTGGCTCTAATATAACCCATCAAAACTTGAACAATTGTAACGACCCGTTCAAAAGTTACAGTTACTATTTGATTTACACGGTTAATATATATATATATATATATATATATATATATATATATATATATATATATATATAGGGCGTCTCTAAAGGGTCATACTTTGATGTATCTTCCAGAGGGCGCTACTAGCGGGCCTTTGTCTACTTTTAAAGCGCCATAACTTTTTTTCTGCCTCGGTATATACAATTTCTAGTCAGAAATTCTTATCCCCTATATGTTTTCTTCAAAAAATGTATACCTTGTAGATGTCGCTTCGAGCAGCCCTTTCTGTGATAATCGAATTTAAATGTTTCATTGCGTATTAAAATTCATCATAGCAACGACTAAACATTATTAAATATTGTCATTAGTTACAAAAGAATATTGTCAAACGATTCAGTCTGACAAGCCTTTGTTGTAATTTTAATTTCCTGCTTCATTTTTGCGCTATGGCCGTACCCTACGCTAACGCAGAAATTACCGATATGATATTAGTTTATGGTTGTTGCCAAGGAAATGGTCGGGAATCAGTCATAGTATACCAAGAAAGATTTGGAAATAGACGCGTTCCAAACCGTCAAACATTTGCGGATGTTGAAAGGCGTCTTCGAGCAACCGGTAGTTTTGCTCCTGCTACGATTGATCATAGACGGAATCGGAAAATTAGAAGAGCAGAGGTTGAGGAAGAAATTTTAGAACGAGTTGAAGAAGATAGGGTGCAATTCAATTTTCTCCGTAGAATTAATCTTTTGGTACATAAAATCGGTGGTCACTTTCAACGTTTCTTTAAGAGTTTAATTTAACAATTTATAATTTAATAAAAATTTGTTGTTTTGGTCGTTTGTTGTGGACTTTGTATGCTATTCCTCTTGTTTTTTTGCCAGTTCATTCTTACATTCTTATGTTGTTGTGTAAAGTTCTGCTGTTGTTGGCCGGTTGGTCCTTAAACAGGCTCCACATTTCTTAGACCAGTCCTAAGCCTGGATAAAGTGTGAAGGAGGGCTATGATGAATTTTAGTACGCAATGAAACATTTAAATTCCATTAACACAGAAACGGCTGCTCGAAGCGACATCTAAAAGGTATACGAGTAGAAGATGGACACTTCCCTTTTTTTACGTCACACCGCCCTTTCACTTTTTTATATGCCCACGTGGGATCGGTTTTCCACCCTTATTTTTACACGCTTACGTGTAGGACGTGTTTTTCACCCCTATTTTTGCACATCCACGTGTGAGACCGGATTTTCAACCCTTTTTTACTCCTTACGTGTAGGACGTGTATTTTCATCCCTATTTTGCACATCCACGTGTGAGACTGTATTTTCAACCCTGCTGGAAATTTTATCTAATTATTTTTATACGTGCACAGTGAGACAGGATTTTCACCCTATTTTTACATCCACGTGTGAGACCGTGTTTTCAACCCTAATTATACTCGCTACGTGAAGGACGTATTACCCTTATTTTTATGATTTCTTTTGGGGTTAAACCTTATGGCTGTATTAAGGACCTTTTGACAGCTAGGACTTTTGCTAACGCGTGGACAGGGGTGGGGGCTGGTCTTGGCTTAGAACTGTATTTAGGGTTGGAGCTTAGGGTGGGGCTGGTCTAGGGTTAATCTTAGGGATATTTGGTGGTATTAAGGACCTTCTGGCTATATTAAGAACAGTGCCCCTGGAGGTTAGGCAACTGCACACGCATACAATGTTGGAAATTGCATAATTAATAAGATATTATTAAAATTATCGACCCTATTGCTTTAAAATGGCCACATGCTATTGGATGATCTTTTACCTAAAACGTTGTATTTCTAATAAGGAGGTTCTTGTGCGACACGTGTAGGGCTTCCAACTTGTTCTCAGGCCTTCGCCCTGGCCCTTTGAGTAAAATTGATTTTAGTGCCATCTAGCGACGTAAAGACTAATGAACATTTTCTATAACAGAAGCTGATAATGCACACCTCTCTATCTTGTTTCTTTCCCCTCTCTCTTTCTACACACACACACACACACACACACACACACACACACACACACACACACACACACACACACACACACAACAATTCAATTAATTAATCAATCTCAAACAAAGCACGCCCGATCACCAGATCAATCTCAACAATCAACCGAAATTATGTCTTACAGTTTGCGGAAATCAGATTACAGCTGAAACTGAATACATTCAAGTTTAATTAAATATGACGTGAAATAATAAATAATTTCTACCCTAATGGAATGATGCTTTATGTATAGGAGATCCTCTAAACAGCACCACCTATACATTAGGAACATCATATCTGATTTATTTGCATGTTTAATTACATACACACAAAACTATTTCATTGTAACGTGTTCATTAACAGCTGTAAAACCCATTAAAAGTAATAATTACTTATATATAACATAGAGTTAAATTAAAATTAACAGTTTTAAGAATATCAGGTTGATATAACGGAAATAAAAGGCAAAAGGTTTTAATGGTTTATTATTATATAGGTGAATTAACAATAACTATAAGTTTAAATCCACGAATGCGTACTTACTATTTTTGTAGAGCGATCTTATGACGTTATCCTATAAGCATGATAATACATTTTAAAAATCTTTATCGGCATTTTTGTTAGCAATATCAGGTAAAAAACATAGATTAAAAATAATCTCAAAATCATGATGATGATGATGACGACTCATTTCAAGAAGAAGAAAACCGATAAAGCATGTTATTAAATAATAATGATGTATTGTTGTTTATAATAATAATAATAATAATATTTTCAAAACGTTAATTTCCTTCGGTTTTGTTAATAAACCTGTTTTTTAGCGGTGCTCCACCGTCTTGATTCATGTTTAGTTTACAATTTTCGCTTTATGTTTTGCTCTCTCTCTGTGTTTGTGGTGTGTTGTGTGTTGTGTGTTTTGTGTGTGTGTGTGTGTGTGGGCGCAACGTGCGTGCGTGCGAACATGCGAAATTTCGTGCTGTAGTTCGTGCGACTGCAAGTGCGTGTTTTTCGTTTGATCCTCTGCTAAAAGTGCTAGTCGATTGTATGTAGCTGTAGGCCTATTGTGTTGACTAAAGCTATATGGAAGCGTTGCTTGCTATACCTGGCCGTGAGTTATGTTTAATAGCTTTTTTGACAGATGTATTTATTTATGATAAGATCAGGCTTGCATGTAAAGTAATATAGAGTGAAACTAAGCTAATGTGTTTTGCTGCTACACGTATCACAGTATTGAAGATTCTGTTTATGTATTAGAAAAACGTATTACAGCTTGAAACAGAGTGCAGATAAAATTGAAGAAAGTGAATCGACAACTTCGGCGAGCAGACTTAAAGGTTTTAAGTGTGTACAGCATTCAGAGCAGCGTTGAAACCATTTAATTTAGAGCTAACCTCGTGTCCATGTAATAATGTCTGATAAACTATTAGGGTTATTAGCTTTGCTTTATAGGTTACAATATAATCGTTCAAGGTTAGGGATGAGGAGATTGTATCTCAAAAATCTCGTTTGCTCTCTGAGATGTGTATAGCTTTCAAAAATACCGAGGCTGTCTCATTCAAAAATCATGCAAAAAACATCAATAATCGTTAGCAATGTAGCTGTATCCGTATTATGCTTTAATGTATCACTAGTATAGCTTTTGATATCGAGAAAAGCAAGATTTCGAACTTGTAGTATTTCAGAGCTCTATCGAAATCAATTAAATTTAAAATAATCCCACTCTATGTAATAAACTAGTATAAAGTTACATATTTTGTATTTAATAGTAATCACTGTATAATGATTTTATTATTATGATGCAACATTAATGTTATTAGACGTTTTTAAAATATTTGTGTTTTGAATGTAAATTTTTTTGTAAACATAATTATTAAATACGAATTCAGGTTTTCATTACTTTCTAAATAGTTAATGTCCGTATGTAATCAGTGTTTTATATTCAGCCATTCACAAAAGCGTGTTTTAGTGGTACGTTGTATAAAATTCAATTTAGCATATGACGCTGAAGGAAAAACTTCTAAAGGTGAGCGTATTATTTTTAATTATGTTTTTACCTGATATTGCTAACAAAAATGCCGATAAAGATTTTTAAAATGTATTATCATGCTTATAGGATAACGTCATAAGATGCTCTACAAAATAGTAAGTACGCATTCGTGGATTTAAACTTATAGTTATTGTTAATTCCTATATAATAATAAACCATTAAAACCTTTTGCCTTTTATTTCCGTTATATCAATGATATTCTTAAAACATGTTAATTTTAATTTAACTCTTATATATAAGTAATTATTACTTTTTAATGGGTTTTACAACTGTTAATGAACACGTTACAATGAAATAGTTTGTGTGTATGTAATTAAACATGCAAATAAATCAGATATGATGTTCCTAATGTATAGGTGGTGGCTGTTTAGAGGATCTGCCTATACATAAAGCATCATTCCATTAGGTAGAAATTATTTATTATTTCACGTCATATTTAATTAAACGAATGTATTCAGTTTCAGCTGTAATCTGATTTCCAAAAACTGTGACATAATTTCGTTGATTGGTTGATCTGGATCGTGCTTTAATTTGATTAATTAATTAAATTTTTGTGTGTGTGTGTGTGTGTGTGTGTTTTGTTTGTAAAAATATTTTTTAAAAAATAAATATTTAAATTTTTTTTTTTTAATATTTTTTTAAAAAATTTTTTTTTTTAAATATTTTTTTTTGTTTTTTTTATGTTATTAAATAATATTTATTTTGTTTTTATTGTTGTGTGTGTATATAATTAATATATTATATATATAAAAAAAAATTTATATATATAAAAATTTATATATATATATATTTATATAATTTATTTAATATATATAAATAAAATATATATATAAAAATATAATATTATAAAAAAAATATATATATATATATAAAATATATAATATAAAATATAAAATAAAATAAAAATAAATATATAAAAATATATATTATATAATAAATATAAAAAAATATATATAAAATTAAAAAAAAAAAAAAATATTAAAAAATATAAAAAAAAATAAAAATATATATAAAAATAATATATTAAAATAAATAAAATAAAAAAATATATAAAAAATATAAAAAAAAATATAATATTAAAAATAAAAAAAAATATATATTAAAAAAAAAAAAAATATAATATATATAAAATATATATAATAAAAAATATATATTAAAATTATAAATATTTTATATATATATATTTTTATATATAATATATTTTATATATATATAATATATAAATATATATTTTATATTTATATATTTATAATTATATATATATTAAATTTTTTTAAAATTATATTTAATATATTTTTATATGTTAAAAATATAATATATATATTTTTTATATATATATAAAAATTATTATAAAATTAATATATATATTAATATATTATTATAAATTTATAAATATTAAAAAAATATATATTTAAATTATATTATTAAAAATATATATTATATATAAAATTTATATATTATAAAAAATTATATAAATATATATTTATTTATAATATTAAAATATATAATATATATTATAATTATTTTTATATTTTATTTAAAAAATATATAATATATTATATATAATTATTTTATAAAATATATTATAATATTATTTTATTTTTTTATTTAATTAAAAAAATATATATATAAATATATTTATAATTATATTTATTTTATTTAATATAATTTTTTTTTTGTTATTTTTTTTTTGTTTTTTTTTTTTGTTTTTTTTTTTTGTTTTTTTTTTTTTGTTTCTATTTTTTTTTTTCTTGGTGTTTTTGTTAAATTTTTTTTTTTTTTTTCTGTATTTTTATTTTAAAAGGAAGAAACAAGATAAGGTTGCATTATCAGCTTCTGTTATGAAAATGTTCATTGTCTTTACGTCGCTAGATGGCACTAAAATCAATTTTTCTCAACCATAGACCAGAACAAGTTGCGAAGCCTACCGTGTTTAAAGAACCTCCTATTAGAAATACAACATTTTAGGTAAAGATCATCCATTAATGGCCATTTTAAAGCAATAGGGTCGATAATTTCAATAATAATATCTTATTAATTATGCAATTTCCAACATTGTATGCGTGTGCATTTGTAACCTCCAGGGTACTGTTCTTAATATGCCAGAAGGTCCTTAATACCACAAAATAACCTAAGATTAACCCTAGACCAAAGCTCCAATAAATACAGTTCTAAGCCAAGACCAGCCCTATGTCCTCGCGTTAGCAAGTCCTAGGTGTCAAAAGGTCCTTAACAACCATAGGATTAACCCAAAAAATCATAAAATAAGGTAATACAGTCCTTCACTTATGCGATATAATTAGGGTTGAAAACACGGTCTCACGTGGATGTGTAAAAATAAGGGTAAAATCCTGTCTCACTCGTAAAAAAAATAATTAATAAAATTTAGCATTGAAATACGGTCTCACGTGGATGTGCAAAAATAGGGATGAAAATAACACGTCCTACACGTAAGCGTGTAAGAATAATGGAAAAACCGATACGTGGGCATATAAAAAAGTGAAACCTTGTGACGTAAAAAAAGGATCAATGTGTCTTCTACTTATACGCTTTTTAAAAGAACATATACGGAATAAAATTTCTAATACAATTTTATATACCGAGGCAGAAAAAAATTATAGAGCTTTAAATGTAGCCTCTGGAATATACATCAAAACTATGATCAAATCTGGATTGCTCATCATAGAAAACCTCTAAGTACCAAATTTCATTCAAACCCTGTTATTATTAAGATATTTAAAAAAGAGTCTAAAAAAACTTTGACACCCTGTATTTCGGAAACTATTAGGCTAGATCCTCACATTTTAGTCTCAGGAATTTGTCCTAGTATTTTGTACAGACCTTTTAGAGAAACCCTGCGTATATACAGTGTGGACATTTGAGTTGGAAACCTCAAATTATCTACGTTAGACAACCGTGGCTATGATGTCATCATGATGACGTCGTGATGTCATCGAATTTTTTTCTAAATAAAAACCTGTATTTACATACACAGTTGAATTCTAAAAACGGCAGTATGTATCACTATTACTCTAAAGCTGATAATTTTTGACATACAGGTCGTTAAAGTTTCAAAAATAAGTTAGACAGTTTCAGGAAACGACGTTTAATTTGAAATAACAGAAACAAAAGCATTAGTTATTTGAACGAAACATTAAATGAGGTGCTCAAATTGGGATCATCCCACTTCTTGACAGTAAGCTAACCTTTGTTTGAATTCTAGCAACACTTCTTCAAGGGTATCAGGTCGAATAGATTTAATTTTATCTCGAGTTCTATCTTTCCATTTTTCAATATTATTGGGTCGACTGACGTATACATTCCACTTGAAATAACCCCACAAAAAAGAAATCCAGCGGAGTAAGATATTGTGTGTGTAGCTGGCCATTCGATAAACCCTCTTCTACCAATTTGGAAATATTTCGTTTAAATAATGACGAACGTTTGTATGATAATGGGAGATAGCTCCGTCTTGCAGTACGTTTGGGTTATTACCATTTAGGAACAACGCGATTAATTCTGGTACTATATGATGCGTTAACATGTCTAAATATTTTTCACCAGTAAGATTTCCGTCTATGAAAAATCGGCCGATGATTCTGTTGCCAATAATTCCCGCCCATACGTTAACCTTGTGAGGGAATTGAGTATGGGCTTCCATCATCTAGTGAGGGTTTTTAGGTGCCATTATGTTTTTTCATGTAAGTTAAAACTGACCTGTGACTTCATAATTGATGATAAATATTTCTGAAACTTTGAAATATATCAGTATAATTAGAAATATAAAAGGTGTTGCGTACTTTATTCCGCACCCAATAGGTATAAAACATACAGGTGTTCCCATTGAAAGATATAACTTTTACGCCCCTAACGGGTAGTTTCGGATAAAGACGAATTTAACTAAAAAACAAATGGGTTTGGTTATAGGGAATGCTTAATAAGATTGATAAAGCAGCAAATAAGATATCCAGTGCCGATGAAAAATATAGGGTGTTCCATTTGAAAACATACCTTGTCGGGTGGGTTTAGCCACGAAAACTGTTTGGACCTGCTGGAGACATAGTTCTTCATTCTCAATACTGGTCACTATGCCAGGAAAATAGTTCTGCTTGTATTTAATTATAACAAAGAAGCCTACGGTCATAGGACGTTCGTCGGGCTTTGCGGATTTTATATTTCCTTCAGGTTCGGGCCGGTGTCTCAGTTTCTGGCATAGCATCTGCTTTAAATTTACCTTTTGTTACATATCATTACATACTTTAGTTTTGCGCTCATCCGTTACCTCGTGTCTCACTTCCAGTTTCCACTGCATTAAGTTTTTCCTTTCTTATGAATTTAATTGTTCCTGTCTTCTCTTTCTCTCTTCCGGGCTTCTATATCATCTGCATATTCCTTCCTTTTCTTGGAAGTGATAGCAAATGGCATAAGAGACGCGGACTTTCTTTTAATGCCTCTTTCTTCACTTTTGGGCCACGGAAGGTGTTCTGACCAAGCATCTTTGATTTTTATGTTGTTGCGCACCACAATTTTACGAGAACTACCCCGTTTCGTTTTTCCACTCTTTGGACGGCTGCATCAATAATACTCATCAATACGTCAGAACACACACCACAGGATTTGTTTTGATTCATAATTTCCTCCAAAACGGTTTCCATATTGTCCTGTTTGCCATCTAGCTCATCAATATTTGGATTACCATTTTCATGTAAAAATTATTGGTCCTTGTTACAGTATGTCCATTCATAAAGAACGCCATTTATTTCCATTGGAAGTTACATCACTTCCTCAGGAAGGAAATTTTATTCGACAAATCTATCACTCCTAAGTCGCTATTAGTATGTTCCACCCTGTTGTTAGAAACGACTAGATCATCATTAGTTGCACTTTGAACAACTACTTCTTAACCACTGAGTTTCTTAAGGGATTTCCACATATTGAACATAGGACCCTATGCGGTTTCTTTAGTTATTGTAGAGCTTTTAAATTCCGATAATAAGCTTGAGTCTACATGATATTCCATTACCTTTACCGTAGTTTGTTATTCGCTAGCGTGTACATTGACTTGCTTATTGGAGACCTTTTTCAGTTCTTCCCTTCTTTTCGAAATGCATTGAGTGGAATTTACGGCATCTGAATAAAATGGAAAAATGCCACACTTTCTTAATCCATGTTTTATAATACTCGCTTGCACAGCTTCCACATATGCCTGTTCGAAGATTGGAATAAATGTGTTTTGCTTAGATTTCGTAGTTTGCTGTGTACGTTACCGAACCACCTTTTTCCAATGTACTTTGATGGACTTAAAAACTGACACATCACATGGCTGTAGGATGTGCATTGCATTTGGTAATAGGAAATATAGTATAATGTGATTTTGAGTGCATAGGTTGTACAAATCTGAAAAATTTGCTGCTATGTCCCTTGGAATGCGTTCATAAGGAAACACAATCATATGAGGTACCCATTCACCCGCAGCAGATAATGTACAAAGGACTGCTACGGATTCCTTCTCAGGGCCACTTGCAGTTTCATGAAAATTTCTATAATTTTTTGAACCCAGACACTTAACAGTTTTTGGACAAGTTTGTAGACCCGTTTTATCTGCATTGAAGATTCTAGTAGGGTCATCTAAAATATCTGCATATTTTGGGTTTTGGAAATAATAGTTTAATTCTTGGAACCAAGAGCGAATACCTTCTTCTGTGACTGAGGCTCTGGCTTCAGATATTATTTCAGCATTGCGTTGGGAAATATTTGGGTGTCTGTTTAGAAACAATTTTGGCCACTTGCGAGCCGGTCTATCGTCTGCAAACGGATTGTGACGATTTATTGTCTTCAATACACGCCGTCCTTAATCTCCTCTGGATTCATGGGAAAATTTAGTAAGCCTTTGCCATTATCGATTTTTGAGTTTCTAGGTAGCGGACCGCAAAAATTTTATTATTGTAATTAACGTTTGTCAAATCGCCATTGTTACCGAGATAGAAAAGATAATTAGTGAATTTTTAATATCTTGATAATACGTCGTAATTTGCTAATGGTTTCGAAATATGTTATTTATATATTTTTGTATCAGAAATGTGAGAATGTATGTAACTGATATTGGCTAAGGGTTGAAAAACACATGTTGGGGTTTAAGAAGCAGGTGTACGCTTAAAACACTGATTTACTGAAGGGGCGTAACGGATCTTTGGAATTTCTTATGTGCGCTCTTGATGTAAAAATGTCATTGATCTAATGATTAATTAATTACGGATGAACATAGCGCAAATCCAAAGGGAGCTTTGTTTGGTACGTTGAAACCCGGGGATTGTGGAAGTAGAGATAGGTTTTTAGTTTTGAAATCGGAGGGTAAGGCAGTGACCGTTAGAGTGTCAATCGAGCCAGATCGATTTTTGTTTAATTAAATACCTTCATTGTAAACAGTTTGTCTTTCAAATATTTCTTGCGTGTACATTTTCTGTTGAATCAGCCAACACTAATTTGTTTTTCTCTTTCGGGTGCTAGTAGTAAGGTGTTTTTCAAATATAAATCTGTGGATAACAGTCACACTTTTTGAAGTTAAACCGAGTATGTTAACGATTTGTGTCTATGATCGATTAAGGGAACATATTCAGGTGTAGGTAGGTATTTTTATATAAATTAAGGCTGTCAGCAAATAATTGTACAAGCCTAGATAACTTATTAAAAATTGAGCATTGCCTTGCAAAGGTATCCTATTCGCACGCGGGCTCCTTAAGCTGAAAGCTGCTAAAGTAAAAGACAGTACAGGGCTCCCTCACGATCGGTGTGAATTAGCATTGTTGTGTGTTGTTTATATTTATATTTGTGTAGAGGTGAGCTGGTGAACGAGTACATGATAGCGCTTTGGTTATTAATTGTAACCAAAACACCTAGAATTTTATTTTTATTGTTTTTATTGTTGTATAGATAAATGTGTAACATGAGAAAGGGGCGCTGTATTTTTATAACTTACCCTTGTAAGGCTTTGTTTTAATGAGTTTTTTTTGTTAGTTGTTAAGAGGAATTGTTTGCCTGCGAATTAATTTCTCTTTATATGCAATTGATTGGAATGTTTGAGATGTATTTTGTGCTTTAGTAGTCACTAAACAATTGTGTACGTGTAAATTTCTTGTCTATTGTCTTTTGTCCTTGCCTTTACTGTTATATTTTGTATGTACCGTAATTTGCTGTATTATTTTATGCGCTTATTTACTTAAAGACCGGCATGATTGGTTTTAAAGGGCCACATGTTTGGTATTATAATTTTTATTTTTATTATTTATGAGTCAATTGTGGGTGTGACTACATGGGGTTTCTTTTTTTTATTGTATTTATGTGTAACTAAAGTGTTTTTTATTTATTTTCCCTCTTAATGTTATAATTTTGTTCGCACTTTAACCTGATTTAATGTGTTTTGTTATATTTACCCTTTCATTGTTCTTTTTGTGTTACTTGATTTATTAATGCACTTGTGCCATTAGTTATTTATGAATAAAGTGGGTTTTGTTGGTGGTTCTTTCCCGCAATAGTATATTAATGGGCTGAACCATCATTGCGCAAAGCCCGTTGATTTTAATTTCAGTAGTTCCATTTTTTTTTACCTGCTCCACATGATGCAACACTTACCTCATCCAGCCTATCTAATTCAGATAGTACAACGTATCTACCACTAGACGACCACCTCGTTTGATCAGATCTGATGTTTGCGAGTAATTAAATATCAGACTTGTAAATAAATTCTAATGTTTTAATTATTGCCAGGAAAGTCAAAGTAAGGCAGGCAATTAATTTGAGTAATAGTAATATTATTGTCAGTCAAGTCAAGATAATTCACTTATCGATTGTTTTGTTCTTGAATTTGCATTCTTGCAAATAATTTCAAATTACACTTTTCAAGATAGGGTACCTGTGGGATGCTAGAAGCTTCCTAGGTCAAGTCCCATTTTTGTAATTAAAGGTACTTGGCCTGTAATTTTATTAAACAGGGTGCTTTTTTGGTATTCTATACTTTCTGCTAGCTGCAGAATGTGACAAACTTTTTCTCCTAATTTCTTCCACGGCATTTTGTAGACTGTCCGAATATCTAAATCTTTTGGTATTTTTGAATACCTTTTTCCATTTTATATATGTACTTAAAAAGAAATTGAAATATTAGAACACGTTCTCCTCGAGAAAAATTTGCGTTCATTTATGCGTCCAAACGATCTGATGGATGAACGCAAAATAATCAGTCGTTAATTTAGTGAACAACAGGTTTTTTCGAGCACTGTATACTGAAAATCTTTATTCATATTTAAATGCTGTGAATATAAAGGTCAACATGCTACAACATGCGGGTTCACACTAATTCCCAGTGAATGACCGGCTTCGTTTATTCACTGGAGTTTGCACATGATCCAGTATATGAACACAAGTTTCTGCTAATTTTCGCGCCAATTCTTCGTATTTGAGGTAATATTGGGTAACAACCATCTCCGAAAGGAGTTATAAAATATTTTGATTTACATGGTCCCTTATAAGTTTGCTGCGTAAAACTGAACATTGAAAATTCACACAACTACAAAATGTTTCGGCGTTCACTCTTTGGATGTGAACTAGAAACCGTATAAGTCAATAACAGATAAGAGTTAGGAGATTCTTATAAGTCCCGTATAAGTGTAGGGTTGTTCATTCACAGGTACCATTAATTTATTAGTACCTCTACCCTATTTGAAATAAAAGACCAGTAGAAAATGCGACATACAGATGAATGTAACACAGCGTGATCCAGATTGATTATAGAATTTGTATCTCCGCTATGGTCATATTGTTATCAAAAATGTATTCTAACACTGGAAAGTGTAAGTTGTTTATCAAAACTTTTATCCGCTGGGGTCATGAGCGTGCGTAAATACGTATGTATAAACTGTCATAATTTGCTTCCTTCTGTTGTCGTTTTATTTGTCTTTTTATTACTCCTGTAGTTCACGTAAAAACTATCTTTTTCAAGACAAAAACTGCACGTACTTTATTGATTTATCTGGTAAGTAAATAAATTTTAAGTGTCGGATGAATACTGTAAGTTTATCTTGGACGGAAGGTTGTAGTCTGGAAATATTTGCAAGTTTCCTGGTTCGAGGAATTCCAACAATGGTTCGAAGGAAACATTCACACAACATGTTTGTCGAATTGTTCAACGTTTTCGTGCCACTAGCTCCATATCCTGGCAGAAGACCTGCATTTAACGAAGAAGGCTTAGAGGATAGGGGGCGATGGGAAGCTAGTCCTAAATAATCTTTGAGAAGATTGTCTGCTCAAAGTGGTAATTGAGTAAAATTTGTTTTTATGACTAAATGTTGATTATTTATTAATTGTAATTGTAGGGGTTTCATATGGGACATGCCAGAGGCCTAGTAAGAAACTGAAAATGTACCCGTACAAAAAGTCTTTATTACAATAATTGCTGCCATCTGATTTTGAAAAGCGTTGTACGTAGGGGAAGGATGGGTAAAGCGGCCTAGATGGGTAAAGTGGACAGTGGTAGAAATAAATACTTCTGCCATGTGGAGACATCTTTTAGATAGTGGATTAACTAACGGAAGTGATGCAGAACAACCCAGTAATGCGCGCAACTGCTAAGGTGTATAACGTGGGACTTTTTGTAAACTAATCACCAAGCTGCTGTCTTGATCTAAGGTAAGTACTTGCTTCACAATCATTTTCAGTTAGGTTATAATGCTTATTTACAATGGTTGTCAACAAATTATTCGGAACAAATGGTCAAAGTGGCCCACTGCTAGACCACTATGCCCGACAGTTGGGCCACTATGCCCGACAGTTGGGCCACTATGCCCGACTTAAGAATTCTTATGATAATTGTTCTGATAATGATGTTTGGTTTTAGAGAACAATGCCGTCTAATTACAAAAGAACTTCAAAGCAGAATAGCTGGAATGCTGACTCAATGAAGCAGGCTATTGAAGCCGTCCGTAGTGGTGCAATGGGTTATCTTAAAGCCAGTAAGGAATATAATGTCCCGCGAACCACATTGAAAAGAAGGGTTAAAAACACAAATATCGATGCTAAGGACAACAAAAAAATCCTCGGGAGCTTTCGTAATGTTTTTAACAAAGATCAAGAAAAAGAAATCGTTAATCATATTTTTGACATGGAACAGAGATTCTATGGGCTTACGTGTAGTATTAGAAGCCTAGCCTTTCAGTTGGCCGAAAAAACCAGCTGAAGCATTCATTTTGCAAAACAAAAGATTAGCTGGTAAAGACTGGTTGCGAGGATTTCGTAGGCGTCATGCAGAAGTCACTCTACGATCCCCAGAAGCAACGTCATCTGCTCGTGCTCAGGGCTTCAATCGTCCTAGTGTCAGTAAATTTTTCATGTTATTGTCTAAAATACAAATGAAATCAAATTTTCTCCACAGAATTTTTAACGTGGATGAAACTGGAGTCACCACTGTCCAGTTAAAATGTTCAAAAGTATTAGCTCTGAAAGGCAGAAGACAAGTTGGTTCGCTAACGCCGGCTGAGCGGGAATTTGTCAACAGCTGTAATTTTTATGTCGGCAGAAGGAAACTTTGTGCCCCACTAATTATATTTCCGAGAGTTCGCATGAAAATTGAACTTCAAGATGGAGCTCCACCAGGTACCATATTTGCGTGCCACAAGTCTGGTTGGATGCAATTAGATATTTTTACCACATGGTACAGACATTTTTTGTCTCATGTTAAGCCCAATGAACATGACCCAGCTCTGTTAATTTTAGACGGACATATGACTCACACACGTAATTTAGAGTTTATAGAACTTTCCAGGACAAATCATGCATTGCAGCCACAAGCTGCAGCCATTGGACGTCTCCTTCATGGGTCCTCTAAATACATGTGCAAGCATGTGAAAAATTTTTACGATCTCATCCTGGTCGCGTTATAACACAGTTCCAGATAAGTAAACTATTTGGAGAAGCATATCTTCGTGCCGCAACATCAAACAATGCCATAAATGGTTTTCGAAAATGTGGAATTGTACCATTAGATCCTAATGTATTTGATGACTCAGATTATGTTGCTGCTGAAACTACTGACATGCCACTGATCAGACCCATGGTTTCCATGCAAAATCACTCTTCAGGAGATGAATCTTCAACTAACCAAGTATCTTCGTCTAAGAAAGGTCACCTGCCATCTAGTTCTAAAACCACGAGTGACTCAGCATCTACTTCACTGGAAATTAATGAGCCTTCTACTTCTAAGCAAATTGCTGAACCTTTCATTCCTAGATGTTTCACTCCTCAAATATTTGCTGGACCTTCCACTTCTCAAATAATTGCTGAACCTTCCACTTTCAAAAGAATCGATGACCCTGCCATGGTTAACACATCTTCATCTTCGTTCTGCATCAGTCCAAATAGTTTGAACCCAGTACCAAAACAAAAACAAAACACAAGAAAACAAACTAGGAAAAAGGGAACATCAGTCATCCTTACAAGCACCCCTTATAAGGATGAACCTGAGGCAACGAAAATTTCTAGTGACAAAGTTAATCAAAAAAAGAAACAGGTAGCAACAAAAAACTTGTTTTCTAAGCAAGCTACAAAGAAACAAAAAACTAAGTTGATAGATAGTGATCCTAGTGATGAGGACAACCCGGAATGCATTTATTGCGAAGAAAACTTTTCCAAATCTTGTAGCAAAGAAGGTTGAGGAGTGCGCAGGCTGCGACGACCATGATGATACATTTTTGTGTGATTTTTGCAGATCTTTCTAATATTTTGTCATCCATTATGCAAATAAAAGTCAATAAGTTTGTAATATTTTTTTTAATTTTTTTTTTTTTAATATTTCATCACCCATCTACTTTCTATCTTTAACCATACAATAACTGGAACAAGAATGATTGTTCATGATCAGCAGACAATGATAATAGGTAGGTATAGATACCGATAGGCGCTAAATATTCATGATGACCACTTTACCCAACCAGGTAAAGTGGCCATTTGTAGGCAAAGAAAAAATTATAAAAAAACAATATGAAAAGCTGCATTCTAGAGTACGAATTTGTCATGTTTGATTCTAGAATGGATCCTTCATACTACAAACAATTCACAAAGCAAAACTGGCAAAAATAAACCTTCGACAAGATATTATGGCTTAGGGTGGCCACTTTGCCCACCTTTCCCCTACTGTAGCTAGTTTAACGAAAATCTTAATGACAATGATATTTTGGATATAACATTTTTTGGTGACGAGGCATGCTTTCATCTAGGCGGCTATATAAGCTCCCAAAATTACCGAACCTGGTCAACAGAAAATCTCCATCTATCTATTGAAACTCCATTACATACAGTTAAAACTGGAGTTTGAATTGCCATGTCGAGAAGGCGAATAAATGGATCAAACTTTTTTTAATGAAAATATAAATACCGAAAACTGTCAACAATTAATTCTAAGACCTTTTATTGAACAACTGCACGACGACGAGCTTCAAAACGGGTATTTCCAGCAAGATTACGCAACAGCCTACACGGCCCGTACAATGTTGCCTTAATTATCACAATTTTTCGGTGATAGGATAATGAGCAAGAAATCGATGGGCACCATGTTCTCCATGCTTGACTCCGCTCGACTGCTTTCTCTTTGGTCATCTTGAAAATATTGTGTATGCAAATCTGCATACGGTTGAGGAGTTACGAAATGGCATAGTGAACGCCGTTAATGCAATAATCCCATAACAGTTAGCAGCCGTCTTCCAGAATATTAAACGTAGAGTAAATTTATGCTTAGAAAATAATGGACAACATTTTCAGCGCCTATTATAAGCGTTCGGAGACTATAAACTGTCTCCATCATGAGTGAAATTAAATCTAAATTGAAATTAAAACATTCCATTTACTTATTAACATTTTTAATAATAATATTAAGATGGAGGTAGTTCAACAATCAATAAATACGGACTATTTATGTAATTTAAAATTTTGCTTCCATCTTGGATTTTGACGTCAAAAGCCCCGCCCACTTTCACTTTTTACTAGCCCACTTGGGGGACGCGTTTTTCCACCCTTATTTTTGACGGCTTCTCTTCGAAGGTCTTTTTCAACCCCTTTTCATCCTTAATTATTTTTTGTTTTTTACTCGCCCACGTGTAGGACGTGTTTTTTTTACCCCTATTTTATGATCGCCCCCGTGTAGGACGCGTTTTTCTACCCCTATGGTTTGTTTTCGGAGGCCTTTTTCAACCCCTAATTATTTTTGTTTTTATTCGTCCACGTGTAGGACGTATTTTTTCGCTCCTATTTTATAACCTCCCTCGTGTAGTACGCGTTTTTCTACCCCTATGGTTTCTTTTCGGTGGTCTTTTTAACCCCTTGATGGAATTTTCACCCTAATTACGGCCTCTTTGGCAGTTTAGCCTCTGGAAGGTGGGAAAATTCGTGCGCGTACAATGTTCTAATAAGGAGGCCTAATGCTACCTCTTAAAACAGATATAATAAGTTGTGTTAGGTCTGCGCCTCGGCCCCCTTGGCTGAAAATAGTATTATAAGGGGATCCTAATGCTAACGTGTAAGAAGTACCATGTAGGCATTCGATCTTGTGTTAGGGTCTGCGTCCCTGTCCTGGCCCCTTGGCGGGACATGTGAAATAAGGGGCCCTAATGCCAACTTGCAAGACACGTGTAGGGCTTCGCAACCTGTTCTCGGGCCTTCGCCCCCTGGCTGGAAATGGTATGAGGACCCTAACCTTATAAGACAAGTATGCCTTCGATCTTACGTAAGGGTCTGCGCCCTGGCCCCTTTGAGTTAAAATTGATTTTAACGCCATCTAGTGGCGTATAGACTAATGAACATTTTCTATAATAGAAGTTGATCATGCACATCTCTCTCTTTTTCTATCCAATTTGTCCGTTTCTCTCTCTCTCTCTTTCGGCTCTTTATCACACACAAACAAATCAATTAATTAATTAATCAATCATGCTCAATCAAATCAATCAAATCAATCAGATCAATCTCAATCAATCAACCGAAATCATGTCCTACAGTTTGCGGAAACCAGCTTACAGTTCAAAACTGAATAAATTAAAGTCTAAATCAAATATGACGTGAAATAATAAATAATTTCTACCCTAATGCAATGATGCTTTTATATAGGCAGATTCTCTAAACAGTGTTTGCATGTTCAATTACATACACACAAAATTGTTTCATAGAAACGAGTTCATTAACAGTTATAAAAACGTCATTAAAAGGACTGGAAAGTAATAATTACTTATGTATAACATAGTTGTTAAGAATATCAAATTGATATAATGGAAATAAAAGGCAAAAGGTTTTAATGGTCTTATTATTATAAGCGAATTAACAATAACTACAGTTTAAAATCCACGAATACGTACCAACTGTTTGCAGACGCCACTAGCTCAGACCCTAACCTAAGATCGAAGGCCTACATGGTAGTTCCTACACTTGTCTTATAAGGTTAGGGTCCTCATACTATTTCAGCCAGGGGCGAAGGCCCGAGAACAGGTTGCGAAGCCCTACACGTGTCTTACAAGTTGGCATTAGGGCCCCTTATTTCAAATTTCCCGCCGAGGGGCCAGGACAGGGGCGCAGACCCTAACACAAGATCGAAGGCCTACATGGTACTTCTTACACTTGTCTTACACGTTAGAATAGATTAGATTAGATTAGGATCCCCTTATTATAATACTATTTTCAGCCAAGGGGGCCGGGACGCAGACCTAACACAACTTCTTATATCTGTCTTATGAGGTAGCAATAGGTAGCATTTGCCTACCTTCTAGGAGCTAAACTGCCAAAGAGGCTGTAATTAGGGTTAAAAAGACCACTGAAAAGAAACCATAGGGGTAGAAAAACGCATCTTACACGGAGACGGTCAGAAAATAAGGGCGAAAAAATATGTCCTACACGTGGACGAATAAAAACAAAATAGAAAAGAAGCCGTTAAAAATAAGGGTGGAAAAACGCGTCCCCCGCGTGGGCGAGTAAAAAGTGAAAGTAGGCGGGGCTTGTGACGTCAAAATCCAAGATGAAATATTCAACTTTTGAGTTTTCCGCCCAATCAGTAATACCCGTATGTACGCCAATGGAAATCACTAAATGAGATACGTGGACAATAGCGTTTTTGAAGTAAGCGAACCACTTCAATCAATCTGGATCACCCTGTATATGAAATAGTTCACACATACATAAAAGAAGTCTTTCTTTCTAACATCATTTACTAACCATTAAATTTTGGTCTACTTTAAGTGAAAATGTTTGCCTACACTTGAAATACCTTTTGATCTTTTTAAGTAAACAATTTTTGCTTGGGCCAGAAACATTCGTATTGTACGTATAAGCAGAAGGGCATGCCGATGCCTTCAACTGCGAATACTCGCAAAACAAAACTTTTAAACGTGTGCTATACAAATCATTTATGCCGACGTATAAAAAGTATTTTCGGAATGTTTGTTTTGGTTACGCTACCACGTTTTAAATTATGTTGACGGCACTGAACGTCAACGTGTCACGGCTCTAATCTAATGTGTATGACAGCTGTCAGCGAATGTTCATGTATGATAAATCAGTGGTGTCAAATTAAAATTTGTAACGGTTTTTTCAGGCCTAGTCTTAAAATAACGAGTTTCTGAGAGATTTTGAGAATTCGAAAGTTAGTATTGCCGGACGGAAATGCTTTCAAGTGATTTTGTTGCTAATAAAAAATAAGGAAGGTGGATGTAGGCTTGGCCTATCTTTTGAGTCACCTGATACGAGTATAATGTGTGTGTATGACGTTTTAGCGTAAAATCTAATTAAATCCGGAAGATAAAATTAATTTTGTTTAAGGGTAAGTATAGGCATGTTAAAAATACATAATTATTGAGCATCATTGAGTGAAGATATATGACACATTAATCAAATCTCCAGCGTGGGTAATAGAAGTAAGTGTCACCGGAGAATTAATCATTTACGATAAAATTAGATCTGATAATTACATTTTTTGTTTGATACTGGTAACGAATAATATGAGTCTTAGTAATAGAATGTGTATATTTCTGTAAACGTGAATGTTGCCACAATGCAAGTTCATAGCTGAATCTGGACATTACTTCTTTATATTGAAAGTGCGATTCATGGCAAATTTAGACAGACAATTAAATTTTAAAACGAATTTTTGAGTCTTCGTAGAGCATCAAGCAATATACCGTATTAATTGAGTTTAAACCTCAGTTGTGGATTCAGAATTGAAAGCAAGTGCCAATTGTTTATAAAGGTAAGTTTAAAAAAATACATAAGATTGGTAGGAAATATAAGACTATTAAGTAAAATTCTGAGTTTATTTCTTAAACTGAAGTCCATTCGTACTCACTATGCAGAATCAAACGTTCTAAACTTTGCTTCGTCGAATTTAAACCAAAGTTACTATTGAGGTGGCATCAATATAAATATGAATTAAGTTTGACTTGAGTTTTTGAGGTAACTCTCCCCACATAGTGAAAACAAATAGGAAATGTAAATAAAAGACATTATTTATCCGAAATGGAAGTGAATACAATTTTATTCCATATACAACCTGCAGACATATTCGGACTTTCTTAATTTGGTATTCGCAGCGGTATTGTACTGTTTATATCTTTTTGGAAGTTTTTAAGTGGGCAGTCTTATGTTACAGACATAATCTGGTTACCCACATTGTTTTATTAAGTTTCTCATTGCCTGTAACCCATGAGTAATGTAAGTTACGTTAAATATAAATCTTTAGATCCAATATATATATATATATATATATATATATATATATATATATATATATATATATATATATATATGCTTTCATTTCAAAACTAGTCACCCTTAATATTTTTTAGCAATGGAATCTCGACCTAGAAAAAATACGTCAATTTAGATATCGAGGGGACATTCAAAACAGTGTTCATGGTATTTTACTTTTCACCCTTACTTTAAACTTTCAAATTGCACCCCCTAGCTCGTGATACATCATTTTGAAGGTATTCAAAATACAAATCCAACGCCGTTCAGAAAATTGATTTCCATCGCCCCATTTTGAAATTACAAGCGAAAAGTCAATACTATAGGAATAAATTTTGTTCATTGATTTCATTGTGACAATACCCTAGTTTATCAAGTACTGAAATACGAAGTGATACGGAAACGATATCTCCTCTCTCGAATATTTTTATCATGTTTTCATCGGTTTGGATTATTTTGCTTTCAGAGTTCAGTTAATGTAAGCCGTATTTCAGTGTGTAATTTATTGCCGACTGCAACGATTTATAATCAAGTCTGTTTCGGTTAAGTTGTTGAATTTTGACAATTCAATACTTCAGTTTGAAACATTGAATTTGAATAAAACCAAGAAGCAGTCATGGTTTACACTATTCAAGAAAGAGTTGAAATTATTTATTTGTATGGAGCCCAGAATAAGTGTGCTCGTAACACAGCCCGAGTCTTCAACGAAACGCATCCTGAAAGAAATGTTGGATATCAATATGTGCTAACTCTGGTGGGAAAATTTGAAGAAACTGGCTCAGTACGTAACAAAGTAAGAAAGACACCACGAATTCTCAACGAAGCTGCACAAATTGAGATCTTAGGCCATTTTGCTGAACCTACGACTTCAATTCCAAAAGTCGCTGCATTAACGAATATTTCTGTTGGTTCCATACACAAGACTTTAAAACGTCACAAGTTCTTTCCTGACAAATTTACCATTCTCCATGAACTCACTGAAGATGATTACGATAGAGGATTCAGTTCTGTGAAATAATGACTGCGATGATTCAAAATTTCAGCAATTTGGTAAAGAATATTTGCTTCAGTGATGAATCGACGTTATATCTGAATGGCTTTGTTAATAAACAGAAGTGTAGATATTGGGATCTTCAAAATCCTAACGTGTTCTTAGAGGTCATACGCATTTTCCAGAAAAATTAATGTCTGGACAGGAATTCTTGGAAATGCAATAATAGGTCCTTTGTTTATCGAAGAAAATTTAACCGCTGTTTTGTATTTAAATTTATTGGAAAACTAAATTGATCCGCTTATAACTGAATCCTTAGAAAATCAAGCTGACGAAGAAGGCAACCCACTGTTAGATGAAAGCAATTTGCAGTATCAACAAGACGGTGCACCCCCACACTATGCGTTGGGTGTTCGCGAGTGGCTTAATCAACGGTTTCCCGGCAAATGAATTGGCAGAAGAGGCGCAATAGAATGGCCTGCCAGATCTCCTGACTTAACGCCACTGGATTTCTTCCTTTGGGGTTATTTAAAATCAATTGTGTATCGTAACCCTCAACCAGAAAATATTCAGGCCCTTAGAGCTAGGATCACTCAAGCTTGCCAGCAAATTACTGCGGAAACGTTTCAAAATGTTAGAGAAGAATTCGTTAATAGATTGTTTATTGTCTAACTAAGAATGGAGAACATTTTGAGCACTTAATAAAGTGAGGTCACACGAATAGATTGTATTGTTGTTTACCTAAGAATAGAGAACATTTTGAGCATTTAATAAAGTACCTATTGTTTTGTCTTGAAGAATGAAACCAATGAGCAAAATTTATTCCCATACTATTGACATTTTCTCTTGTAATTTCAAAATGGGTGATGGAAATCAATTTTCTGAACGTTGGATTTTTATTTTGAATACCTTCAAAATGATGTATCACAGGCTAGGGGTGCAATTTGAAATTATAAAGTGAGGGGAGGGGGATTAAAGGTGAAAAGTAAAATTCCATGAACACTGTTTTGAATGTCCCCTCGACATCTAAATTGACGTATTTTTTCTAGGTCGAGATTCCATTGCTAAAAAAATATTAAGGGTGACTAGTTTTGAAATGAAAGCACTGTATATATATATATATATATATATATATATATATATATATATATATATATATATATATATATATATACAAGGTGCAAATAGCATGTACCAGAGAGGATGTGATTCTACATGAAAAATAAGACTTTTTCCTATGAACTTATATGTTAGACGTACCGTTTTCAATATACAGTCAAAGTTGAATTTTTTCAGTTTGGACAATATCTCAGAACCGTATGAGATATGATGTTCAGCTCTTATACACAATTTGTGCTCATTAAGTCACTTTTTAGCTGTAAAATGAAGGTTTTTAAAATTCAGTAGCGTGGATTTTGGGTATTTTGAGTTTCATTCATTTCTACGCCACTGAATTAAATGCAATTCTAAGACTCTAGAACCGCCATGTTTTCTACACCAGAAAGGTGCTCTTGGCTGTTAGCTCTAAACTCAACTGTTTCGAGAAAATGGCATTCAATGAGAGAAAACATTATTTTTAAGAATAATTTTCATTAACAATTTATTAACAGTAGGCATAACATTTTGGAAAGAATGGAAGTAATAAATTGCAAATTACTACTTATTGAATTATGGTTTTTCTGAAATGATCAACTTTACAACTGTTAACCAAGAGTATCCTTTGTAAAGAAAATAAAGGCGGTTCTAACGCGCTCCTTGAAATTGCATTTATTTCAGTGGCGTAGAAACTAGATTGAAACCTCAAAATACCAAATCCATGCTACTGAATTTTCAAAAACTTTATTTTACGGTGAAACAAGACTTAATGAGCACAAATTGTATGAAGCTGAACATCATATCGCAAACGGTTCTCGAGATATTGTCCAAGAACTGAAAAAAATTCAACTTTGACCTGTATATTGAAACGTACGCCTGGGCATATAAGTTCATAGGAAAAAGTCTTATTTTTTCATGTAGAATCACCTCCTTCTAGGTACATGCTATTTCGCACCAGTATATATATATATATATATATATATATATATATATATATATATATAATATATATATATATATATATATATATATATATATATATATATATATATACAGGTGTACCAACCAAGATGCAAGGTTCGATAACTTCTTTGGTTTCATAGATATCAACAAAGTTCTCAAACAAAAGGATAGAGGATGTAACAGTGCATTATTTAAAATTATCTTAAACTATACAGGATGTTATAAAATTCAGATATGAATCTAACTTATGTTTTTTAAATGGGAACCCCTGAATATTATTTCAAATGCAGAAAGCCCACATTTTTCGATTTTTTAATGTCGAAGTTGAATACATTATATAGGGTATTGGAAAGATATGGATTGTTCTGTGTTAAAATTGTACTCATTTCAATGCCCTGTAGAACAATACACCCTGTAGAAATGAATTATCTGTTGGCCAGTTGTCTTTCAGAATATTGTCTAGTCTCGTTACCCACCATTATTCATTTAGCTACTTGGGGTTTGTATACAGGGTGGCTCAAAACTCGGATGTGTCATTTTCTTCTTTAACTCAAATGGAACACCCTGTATTTTTATCACTATCAAAATCCTTGGTACTCCTCTTTAATTTTGTCAGAGATTCCTGTACCTAACGTGAGTAGTTATCGAGATATTACCAGATATTTGATGAATTTGATACAAAATCTAGGGTTATGATGTTTATCTAGTCGTCATTGTATTTGACAGACAAATTTGACAAATTTACTGCTGTTTGAGAAGGATTTATCCTACAAATGTGTCGAAACAATACAAATAAATCAATCTAGTGCACTATCTAACCTGTTTACTTGATACTGATAAATATAGAAGAACAACAATAACGAAAGAATAAATAATAAAAGAAAATAAGAACATTAAATTAATCATATTAGGTGTTCGAAGTGACCTCCACCAACATCAATACAATGTTGAAGTCGATTCTCGAATGCCCGACTCACATTTCGCAATATTGTAAGATCAACACTGTTGAATTCTTCTGTAATTCTGACCTTCATGTTTTCTTTTGTCGTTGGTGGATCATTATACACCATACTTTTACATAACCCCACAAGAAAAACCCACTTTAGTTAGGTCTGGTGACCGAGCTGGCCAATGTTTAGGTCCTCCTCTGCCTATCCATCTTTGTTGGAAATAATTATTCAGTTAGTCCTTGATAGGACCTGTGTTATGAACCGGTGCGCCATCATGTAGCAGCCACATGCGTTGCCGAATGTCGAGGGCACTTATTCAAGAAGAACTGGTAAATTATTTTGAAGAAACTGTAAATAAACAGTACCATTCACCGTTTCTTCAAAAAGTGTGGCCCTATCATACGATTTCCCAAAACTCCACCCCAAACATTCAAGGACCATCTTGTTTGGCTGTGGTTCGTATCAAATGTGGGTTAGATGTCTGGTAATAGTGAAAATTGTGTCGGTTAATTCCACCATTTTTCGAAAATATTGCCTCATCCCCAAACAAAACAAAATCAAAGAGAAATGGTTCTTCGTCAATTTTAGATTTTGCCCATTGACAAAATTCTACTCTGCTTTGGAAATCGTTTACAATTAGTTCCTGATGTAATTGGACATGGAAAGGTTGCATTTTATGTAATGACAGGATTCGTTGAACTGTACCATGGCTAATGCCTTTTGAGATGAAATTTTCGTATACTAGTATGAGGATCTTCTGTAACACTCAGCAACACTTTCAGTTGGTTGTCTTCCGTTATTGCATGTTTTCCTGTTTTCTCTTGTGATAGTTAACCGATCCGGTACGGTCAAAACGATCCAACAATTTTCTCAAAGTAACTTTACTCGGTTGTCTCCGGTCTGGAAATTTTCACGATATACTCTTGACGCCAATAAACAGTTTTGGTGCATTCACCAAGTATCCAAATTATGTCAGTCATTTCACGACGGGAAAATTGTTCACCATTCATCTCGTAGCTACTTTTCACTTCAACTATATTCAAACAGAGAAATAAATTGAACGAATAACTGAGCGAAACACTACAGTGAAACCTGTCCAACTGACAGATATGTCAAATACAAAAACTACTTGATAATAATACAAAACTTCGTGATAATTACTTTCAAACAGGGAATTGCAATGAATATCTGGAAATATCTCGATAACTACTCACATTAGGTAAAGGGAACCTCTGACAAAATTAAAGAGGAGTACCAGAGGACTTTATAGTTATAAAAATACAGGGTGTTAAAGAAGAAAATGACACATCCGAGTTTTGAACCACCCTGTATACAAACCCCAAGTAGCTAAATGAATAATGGTGGGTAACGATACTAGACAATATTCTGAAAGAGAACTGGCCAACAGATAATTCATTTCTACAGAGTGTATTGTTCTACAGGGCATTGAAATGAGTACAATTTTTACAAAAAACAATCCATATCTTTCCAAATACCCTGTATAATGTATTCAACCCCGACATTAAAGAAATAGAAAAATGTGGACTTTTGAATTTGAATAATATAGAGGGTTCCCATTTAAAAAACATAAGTTAGATTCACATCTGAATTTTGGAACATCCTGTATAGTTCAAAATAATTTTAAATAATGCACTGTTACATCCTCTATCCTTTTGTTTGAGAACTTTTTGATATCTATGAAACCAAAGGAGTTATCGAACTTTGCATCTTGGTTGGTACACCTATATATATATATATATATATATATATATATAATATTATATATATATATAATATATATATAATATATATATATATATTGTAATGACAATATTTAAAAATATTTATTATTAATTAAATTAGTATAAATTTGGGGATAGGATTCTATATTTGAAATTCGTTGGCAAATCAAAATATAACTATTTAACTTTTTAATTATTATAATTAAATTAAAATGTACTACTGAAATCATAAAATTTTTATTTCACACCAGTAAATGTTCATGTTAATAATTTAATAGTAATTTGCAATTATTTTGTTTCACCGTGTAACATCTACGAAATTGGCAAAATGTACGCATGCGTTGCGTCATTGCTCAACTAAAATATGTGCTGTCTGTAAAAATTTCACCAACGATCTATTACTTAGTGAGTACAATTTTGATTTCCTTTATTTTAAAATTAAAATATTTCATTATCTTTCCAGATATTGATACACGTCGTCGCACAATAAACATATACAAATTCAGAAAACAAAACATAAATACATTAAAAGGATAATCAATGCAATATGTTGGGTTATGATAGCAAAATAAATTCACATCTGTTGTTGTAATTTCCAATAAATGGTCACCTTAAGCTTGTTCCATGTTACCATGTGATGTAAACTTGTTCCATATAACGATGATACTGCCTTCCTGTTGAAAATGGTACTGCTTAATTTCCATAACTTCATCCAGCTTCACTAACTTGTGATAAATCTTCTTTTGGTAAATACGTTGCACTTAGGTAATATGCTCATATATTTTACAGTTGCACTTTTATTTGCTTTTAATATTGATTTAAATATTTATTAAATTTATCGGATTAGACTTATTTTTATTCTTTCATAAAGTTTTATATTTACTATCACTTTTATTTTAGATGCCCATTTGAAGTTACATTTATTTTATAACCTCCATCACTTTCGAAAAGAAATAAACATCACATCCAAAATATCCGAAGAAATTTTATTTACATAAAAAATGCATATCACCTGATGTTGATACAAGATTTCGAAATGAAACAATACAATAATGTCGAAAATTATAACCGGCAACCTTAGTTTTAAGATTTGTTTTTTCTGACATCTGACACTCTACGTTGATCGCGGTTCACTTCCGATAATGTTAACGAAAATTTTAACTTACATGTAACGAATGCACTATAAGCACTATGACTTTTAGTCACACAAAATTAAAATTATAGGAAAATAAGAGAGCGAGAAATCAGGAACAATTCCTTATATACTTTTCTCATGGATACCAAAGCTTTCAATTTTTTTACATTATATACAAAAGATCCGTGCATTTGATTGGTTTAAACAAAAATTAAATTAACTAAAACATAAATTATGCTATAACTTTGTCAAATCAATTCGATTTGCTTTTGAAATACATTTTTGAAATCAGGGCAAAATTTTGCATAAATAGACATCTGACATGCTATTTAATGTTAAATTCTATGATGAAAGGAAACCTTTATTATATACTTTTATAATTTATTCTGAACTTATCTTATCCTATATAAACTATAAATTTAAAAACTATTGTACTTAACCTAACTTTACATAATTTAATTTTAACTTGCCTTTTCAACATTTATATCGCTTGTAATGTTTATATAATATGTTACTATATATCTCTTTAACATCATCACTGTTTTTCTGTACTCTATAGTACCTAATTTTGTCTTTGCACAATTTCACAATGTTAGCATATTTAGTAAGTTTTGCACAAATTGTATTTATATTGTTAATATCACATTGCACAAATGTTGATCAAGTTCTTAGCTATGTTTCTAAATCACTATAACTTCTTATGCACTTTTGAACACTTAGTCTGTGAATTACCAAAATACTGTCTTCGTACCATAACCCTTTGTATAGTTCGCAGAGTTTTATGCATTGTACCTATTACTATACATGTTCTACACATTATTGTACTTTATGTAATCAATATCTGTTATGTGTTCAAATTCTTAATTAAATTGATTTTAATGGGAAATTTATTTAACTTAAACGAAACTGAACGTACGCACTAATATGTATCGTGTTGACCTTTTTACATGCTATTGCTATAGCTCATTGCTTTTATGAATATCACATCATTGTGCAAACCCCACAAAGCCTGTTTTGTTATATCACAATCATGTTTTTATACTCGTATAGTATATTTTCTCATAACGAAGTGTATAACTTCTTCGACTTTATTTGAACTCACGTACTATATAATATTTGAGCTCGATAAAACTCTACCTCCTCTATTATATCTATTTATAACTATCGCAGTATATATATATATATATATATATATATATATATATATATATATTTTATTTTCAGATTTGGGGTGTTTTATTATTACACCAAAAGTATGCTGGTATTAGACGGTTCTCACTAACCTAAAATCTGATTATATGTCAAAATTAATTAAACAGTTGCCACATTTAATTGAAATGAATAGTAACCACGGATCACTGTATAATAATAGAAGGAGCCTATTGAATTTTAAGTGAGAAGTAGGGTTCCGCCGTTTTATAAGTTACCCATAAATTTATTCTGGGGTGTCTTTCAAACGAAATAAAAGATTTTCATTAAATTTAATCAACATTAATATTAATCAATTGCAAAGTTTCAATGGATATTTAAAAAATCCTCATTTTTAATACTTAAAAAAAAGGCCACACATATCAATCATGTGAAAATAATTATTATAAGTTTTTCTTATGAACAAATAAGTTCAAAGGTTCAAATCCTACTCGAGATAAACTTTTATTTATGTATTTAATAAAATTAATAATAATTTCTAATGTGAAAATAAGTTAATCAAATTTGACGTTAGTAAAAATTATTATCCCAACTTTGTTTTTTTTATGATTGTGGACCTGAACAGGCTAAATAAGGCCTATCGTGCTAAAGCACTCAGGAACACTTAGGAGGATGGATAGAGGATAATAAATTGCCAATAGATGCCTATGAACAGCTACCTTAAATTTTCTCATATCATAAGTGAGAGGAAAACAGGAACTAGGAGATCATGCCAGAGTTTAGAAGCCGTGTAGAAAAATGTGGATTGCGCCCGTTTGGTACGACAAATGGAGATTTGTACTGCATACTGATGATGTGAATGAGCGAACCGAGTGTTTCTCGCAAAGATAGCCGGAGATGGTATCAAAGAATGTAATTCAGCACAATAGCCATTGTAATAACGATAATACAAAGAAAGAACTGAAACCATCCTTCTATGCTCAAGGGACTGTATGTGAGAAGTTAGACGGGTCATTTATAAGCCTAATCGCTCTCTTTGAATACGATCAACGATATCGAGAGCGTATTGAGCATAACTCCCAAATCTAGGAGGCAATAAAACGAATTGATTATATGTATATATATATATATATATATATATATATATATATATATATATATATATAGGTGGACACTAAGGAATAAATTCTGTAACTGAAAGTGAAGTCCGGAAGAAAAATCATGATAGGCATTCTTTATAATTGTTTCCAGCTCTCAACCTGGGGTTACAGTTTCTCCATATATCCACCCGCCGGGTTGAAGCTACCCTAACTTCTTTTAAATGTAAGGGTAGGTCAAGTGATACACGTGTGAAAGTTTGTATTAAGAGGAATACAAAGCAGTACTTATTCTCACGGGCATTTGAAAAATAAAGTGAAAAACCTAAATAAAAACTTTTCTGGCTCAATGGTATTTACTTTCGAAAATAATTGAAATATCGGTAGGTAAAATGTACCGTAGTGATAACATGCATTTATTATCGCAACAAGCCTGATCTTGTCGTTGAAGAAAAAATCTTTATCTTCTGTTTCTTACACTAACTAAATGCATTTTAATTTAGACAGTGCTTCAATAGTCGGTAGATAAAAAGGCGCCGTATTGATAACGTGCGTTTATTATCTCAGCAAGCTAGGTCTTATCGTCGATGAAAAACGCTCTTAATCTTGTGTTTTAGTCTCGATTTTAATTACCTGCTTGATTTATTAGCGTCCCCATTTGTAAATTACAATATTATCTGTTCCTTGTATTTTTCTTTGCTCGTTTATTTAAGTAAATAAATCCTCTAGTGTAGTTTTTACATCTTCACATCGTAGTAAATTATTTAGCATGGCTTATTTAACGGAAGCCCTTCGCATTGAGATATTAATTACCGAAGTCGCACTCAAGCTGAGGTAGCTGAATTATTTCAAGCAAATGATCCCGATTTCTCAGGGCTTTCTCAGGGCACAATTAGCAAAATAGAAAGGCACTATAGGAATTCAATCATGTCAGGAGACAAAAGAGAGGCAGTTGACGAAATACAAATCTGAACGTTTTTTTGGCTATTCAAGAAAACCCGATCATTTCGGCACGGCAATTAGCGCGCGATAATGAGGTCAGTCATAGCTTTAAAACTGCAAAGGTGAACCCTTATAAATTCCAAATGCTACAGGAATTGACTGATAAAGGTCCAGACCGACGAATTGAGTTTTGTGAACGAATGATGGACTTCATTGACCATGGTCACTTACAGTTGGAATGGATTCTCTTTTCGGATGGATGTACTTTCTCTTTGGGTGGTGAACTGAATCAACACAATATGGATATATGAAGAGTAAGGTTTATGCTACATTACCGACCGACCTTCAGGATCTAAGGGACAGAATTACTGTAGAAATCAGAAACAAGACATGTTTCAAAACATGAGAAATGCCTTCATCAGCGATTGGGTCTTTGTCAAGAAACAAATGGACACCATTTTGATTATCTTTAAAGTTATGAGTGTACCCCATAAGAAAAGATTATATTTGATTTTGATTTTTTTGTTCAATAAAATGTTGACCTACCCTTACAATTGAAAAAAAAGTTTGGGGGTGACTTCACCCCTGGGGGTGGATATATGGAGAAACTGTAACCCACAGATCGCCAGATTGAGGCCTGGAAACAGTTACAAAGAATGCCTATCATGAGTTTTCTGCCGGACTTTACCTCTTTGAGTTGCATAATTTATTCCACTTAGAGTATCCACCTGTATATATATATATATATATATATATATATATATATATATATATATATACATATATAAACTAAAATCTTAATAAAATTTACGGGAAGTCGGTCAATACGGGCAGTTTGTTAAAAAAAATCCTAATCACTTTAAGGCAATATTTCGTTCCTAATTGAAACTTTATCAAGACTTTCTAAAACAATTAGTTACAATAGTAAAATAAATTAGGTAAACCATACTTACAAAATTACAGGTCTATAATATAAAATATTAAAGCTACTAATCTTATGAACATTTCACTAATCTAATAAATAATTTAACACCTTGATAAAGTTTCAATTAGAAACGAAATATTGGCCTTAAAGTAATTAGGATTTTTCTTTAACAAACTGCCGATATTGAACTGGAAATGTTATTAAGATTTTGGTTTATAACTTGCAATTCAGTTGAAATTAATTATTAATATATATATATATATATATATATATATATATATATATATATATATATATATATATATATATATATATATATATATATATATATATATATATATATATATATATATATATATATATATATATATATACAGGGTGAATCTTATCTAATCCGCCAATATTAAAGATGTACTAGAACTCATCATTCTAAGCAAAAAGTTCATGTGTACATGGGTCCGGAAATGCTTCGTTTCGAGATACAGGGTGTCAAAGTTGAAAAAGAAATCGCGTTTTCTTCAATATCTTTCGACTGTTTCGAAATAATTTCATGAAATTTCGTATACGGTGGTTTTTGAGATGACAAATACAAATTTGTGGTCAATTTAGTTGTGGCTTCTAGAGGACGCCAGCGGCAACCATTTCGACCCCTTTAAATCGTTGCAATTTTTTGTGCTACACTGTATGCCATTTTGGACTAGAAAAATCGATTCTCCTATCTTTCTCCTAAAAAGGTATATTTTAGTGATGTCTAACTTTTGTAAGGAGCACTAAAATATCCAACATTAAAAAGAAAAGAAAAGAAATTAATATTAAAAGTAAACATGTTCTTTGATAAATGTTCAAACAACTGTCCCAAAAACCCCGTACACGAAATTATTTCGAAACAGTCGAAAGATATTGAAGAAATCGCGATTTCTTTTCTCAACTTTGACACCCTGTATCTCGGAAACGAAGCATTACCGGACCCATGTACATATGAACTTTTTGCTTAGAATGATGAGTTCTAGTACTTTAATTTTGGGATTAGATAAGATTCACCCTGTATATATATATATATATATATATATATATATATATATATATATATATATATATATATAGGTTATTCTATCCAATCTGAACCACTAGATAGATAATACTACACTGAGCCACTTATTAAAAATTATTGGAAAATAAATTGAAAGAAACGTACATCATTTATACCACAAAGGTATGGTAATAAGTACAATATACAATTAAAATAAGTATCTAAAACTTTTTTACTTTATTGGTTTTTATGTATATGTATACTTTCCATACTATCCTGAACCTTTTAGAAACTTCTATCCAAGTTGAGCCAAAATATACAATTTTATAGATTTGATACAACAAAGCTGAGCCATGCCTTGTTGCCAAGTTTTAAGTGCCTCTTATTTATTTAGTGTGTCGTGGATTGTTAGAGCTTCTGCTATTTAAAATTTTTTGTCACTATAATCGTTATAAACAGTTTACAAAGCCTCACACACTTGCTAATAAAACTTAAGGCAGACAAATTAAGTTTTTATTTGCCTTTTTGTGTTAGATTATTAGTTCTTTGTGATCGTTTTTAGGTTAAAACGCTAAAATAATGTTATTGTTGAAATAAAAAAGGCAATGTGTAATAAACCAAATTTATTAGAAATCATTTTTAGGCAGAGAAAGACGTTAACTATATTGCTAAAATATTTGGCTTGGAATATTTAGCTTTCCGGTATAAAGGTTATACACCACAGCTTTTATTGACGTCCATTTTCTATTGGAAAATAAGTCAGGATATTCGTATATAAACAAAGTTATCTCAGTTTGCGTCGGAGCTTTCTTTCTTTTAATATTATTGGCAAAATGACTTGCAATAATTGTTTTCTCTTCTAGAGACCAAGTCTGTTTGACACTGGGCTGCTTAATAACGTTAGTCTGTTTATTAGTGGCATTCAGATTTTCTGTCAAATCATCATTTAAAATATTTGTCGACTGATCATGTGCTGGATCTGAAACAAGATCTTCTATTTCGTAATCCTCATAAATTGGATCTAAATTAATGTTTATTTTGTCCAAGTCCAAACCTTTATATTTTTCCAATCCACCTTCAGTCGCAAGCAGCAACAGTTTGGACATTTTAGCTGTTTGATACGTACTATCAGAAAGCCTATAAAAATTACAGTGGGTTTGAAGGGTATGTCCCATAAATTTGGAAAGCTGCTCCAAGTCCTCCTTTGAAAATTGGAGTAGTTGGGTTACCGTTGCTAAATGTTTACGCAATCTCGTAGCACTTAGCGTTTTTGGATTTTGAATACCACACTTTTCAGCATATTTATATAGGACTTTGGTACCATCTAGGAAATTCTTTCTTGTTGTATGGAAAATGTAATAATTGTCTTCGATGAAATTTCCCTCTTATTTTTATCAAAAAATCAAAATGATCTCTCATATTTTGAGAAAGTAAAATTGGAACTCCTCGTCCTCTTTTTTCTCTAACTACGATACGACTACAGGAATTTAGTCAAATTCTTTCTGTTTCAGTGAGACAGCCTTCGAATTCGTTTTCCTGATTATCTAGATTGACTGACTTATACGTGTCTACTTTAATTTGTGCCACTTCTGCTGGTCGTCTTCTATTCATTAAGATTATTTGGCAATACAAAACTTCTTTTAAAGTGCTGTAAGCTACTTTATCTTTTGCATTAGTATGGAGCTCTTCGAATGTATCACGGGCCATCTTTCTAAATAATCCTTAAGTTTCTTAAGATCTGTTGTTAGGGTAACAATTCTTCTTTATTCCATTTTTACTATTCAAGTTAGAACTAGCTTGAGCAGAGACCTCATTAGCCCACTGAGATTCTATTAGGGTTTTCAGAATTTTAATTCCTTCCTACGTTCTTCGGTGTTGGTTTCTTGAGCAGTTGGATAAGAGCCAAATCACAACATTTTTTAATAACGTTCCAAAGTTCATGGCAACCGTGATTCGTATACATCATTGTTCTCGTTATATCCTCCGATAATGTTAACCTTCAATAATTGTTTTAAAAAGTGTGGCGTAACAAATCAATGAAGCCTTTAATGTCACTATATTTTTTTGTGCGGATTGTAGTAACTTAGCCAAATTTCTTACACTCGTTCTCACAAAGTCCAAATTTCCTTTGCTTCTCCTACCTTTCATATATGAATATGCGTAATTACAGAGTAACGTATCCTTTTGGCTATCAATACGATATCATCGGCTCTCATTCGTGAAAACAATTCATTTTGTAATAGTTCATCATGTTTAAATTTTCCCAAAAGTAACGCGGTTTGACCTTCACTTTGAGAACATTGCCTTTTCCCGTGTGCAGATGGGGACTTGCTACTGCAAGATTTTGTATGTCTGTATAAACTTTTCTTTTATAGAATCCTAAACAATGTGAACAAGGAAGAAATTCGCCGCTCTGTGCTGACATTCCTGACTGTACTCGTCTGACTGGCCTTATTTGCAAAGTAGATCGATTTTTCACATAATTTCCTTTTTTCCCAAACTCCTTAAAGCTTCACGTCTTTCCTTTGACTTGTTTTTATATGAAAGTAGACGCTGGACTTCTATTTCATTTTGGTGCCAAGTACTCAGGTGTCTTGAAAAATGTGAAACATCTTTTTCGCAAAAGAAGCAAAACGTTTTTTTATCTTTATAATGCTTAATGCTCGTTTTTTCCACTTCCTCCTAAAAAACGTTTAAATATTAGTTTTTCGTTATACAGGGTAACTTATAACGAACTTTACATACTCCTACTAACAAAATTTGGCTGTAATATTAAAATAGGTAAGTAATTTTTATAAATTTCTTGGTAAACATGTACCTAGTGTTGAATTGGCATTTTCAAAAGGCCGTAATTTCATTACTGGGTTTATAGGAATTAGTTGGACCCTATGGTAGCTATCAAGTTTACCCTACAGATAACCAGTAAAAGTGTGGTGAAAATTTCAGGCATATCAAAGTTCTACAGTTTTAAAGTATGTTATTTCCATACCTGCTACGTGTCATTAGCAGTAGATAGGTACTTTTTTTACGAAAGCGAACGTCTTTTTTAATTCTGTGGGTAAATTTCTACAAAAAGGGTCTTATAACCATAATGTTCTAAAATCAATAGTCTTAAAGTGACGGATATTTTAAAATCGTTTAATAATGTTTAAAACATTCGTCATTTGAAAATTATTTATTTTAGGACAATAAATTATCAGAGCTTTTGGCGATAAATAACCACATAATTTGAAATGTTTTTGATATAAAACTGCTAACCATTTTCTATTTTTAACCAAGTGCTCTATACTGAAAACACGATCTTGTGAAATTTCCATGATAATAATTAATTATTTGTAACCCATGATTATCATAGTAATATCCCAATTACCTTCTAATCACAAAACAAGCTGTCCGCTTTTTTACAATAGTCTTGTCATTATAATACAAGCCACCACAGCTTTCACGAGCATCAGCTTGTAAAATTTTTTCTCAAATTTTACAATTTTAGCTTGTAATTGTACGATATTGTAATTGTACAACAGGCGTATTTTTAGCCAATCGTTTAAAAATTTACCATGATAATCATAATAAAATTACCATAATGTGATCGTGGACATTCTTTTACATTGTATTTGGTTGATTATTTACAGTGTATACTAATGACCTCCGAATTATGAGGATTAGTATATATATATATATATATATATATATATATATATATATATATATATATATATATATATATATATATATTATAATTTTGGAATTTTAAAATACTCAGTGAATACTAGGCAACAAACTACAGTTTTACCAAATAATAAAAGGATTTAATTGATTATGTAATATTAAAGCCAAATTAATTATTTTACATTTAATTTTGACATTTTTAATTTAAATAATTTTAGTACCAGCTACCTAAAAGAATTAAAGATTCATGTTTTATTGTTAGGATAAAGATAAACTTACTTTACAACTTTCAACAAGTTGATCAGGAAGTTTCTGCAAATCTGTTAATGTCTCAGATTTTAAAGAATGAACGATGAATTCCTGATCGCAACTTTTATTTTTTTCTAACAAGGCACCCTAAAATTTAAACTGTATTGCTAAATATGTTTCTGAATATATGTGTACTTAAACTCACCGCCCCAGAATCACTGTAGTCATTAAGAAATGTATCGAAGTTATTATTCCAAATATTTTCAGAACCACTAAAATCGTTTGTTGTTTGGTTTTGATCGTATTTGGAAATACAATCATTTTCTTCAGCAACAATGATTGGAAGATCCAACTCAGATCTAATTGGTACATGTGAAACTGATTCTCTGGAAGGGACTATCACTATAGGCAGTTGACAATGATTATCAGATTTAATTTTATTTAGTATGATGCCGCTACTACTCGGTTAGCTGAAGGTTGGATTTGTTGTATTTATTTCTGCGAAGTGAAGGGAAGTGCTTGGTTTTATTATATATTCAGAGAGCACGTTTATCTTTTTCGGTATATTATAAGTATTAGAAACTTTCGAGCTTCAGTTGAGACTTCAATTTTGAACGATTCCTGAAGCCGTATCAGAATTTGGTGATAAAGCATCCTAAAGAAAAATAAATAATAATTTTCAAACTAAGAATAATTATTCTTAGTTTAAGGTTTATTTTTTATTTTTAAAATACCGTTACCGGGTTCAATGTATTCGCATTTCCACAACAACGCAAACCGAGCAGTCCAGAACGAAATATCGGTTCGAAAATTGTATAACAATACGTGTACACAATCTTCATCGCTCTAAAGATCCAACAACATGGTGCACAATAAATCTACATTCCAAAACTATTTAAAAAAATAGTACTAGGGAACATTTCACTCATTATTATATGTAAATATCTTGGACGAACCATGGCACTGTCCAAATACTACGAAGGAATCACGTTCTCTAAAATACAAGTAAAAAGAAAATTGACAAATTACTACAGACTGTAGTTGACGTAGACGATCTATTAATAGTAACACATCCAATTGTTCATTGACTAAATTACAATGGGAAGTGTTGCAGTCGCCATTACTAGATTATCTACAACTAAAGTCTGTTTTAATCCATAAGGGCTCTACCTTCTTTTTATTTGTACTTTGTTAAATGTAGTTAGTGTACGATAAATCTTTTAATTTCCATGTTCTCCAAAACTTGTTGACAAAGTAAGTTTTATTAAACTTTTACTACTCAAACTGAGTTCCTATTTTTTATAAATTTTTAGAGTTGGTTAAAGGCCAAAAGGGCTTGATTTGCTTAAATAACGTAAAACACTTGAAAATACTTATCCTTCACCTTTACATTTATATATACGGTGTAGGTACACGTCAATTTGCATTTTATGATTCTTCTTTTTTGCAGAACCCAAACTTTTAACCATATTTTTGTTGAGGTTTATTACATATTACCATTGACTATAAACAGAATAAGACTTGCAACCTTATGGGAGCGAAACACGCACGAAAATCCGCCTCGAACTTGGATGGCAGCACTTCAAACATCCGTCTCATTTCTCTCGGGTCCGCTCGTTTATCCATCCTCAGTCACCTTTCGACCACATGGTACAATGTTTTATTGTATCATGTCTCTACCGGCGGATATTTAGCAAATTCTGCACTAAAGAAATTTAAATATTATTATTGTGTAGATGTAACTGAAAAATTTTCAGAGGCGCCTTTAGAAGAAAATATTTAATAAGTCTATCTGACTTATTTTGATTAAAAAGTTTCCCACGTTTTAGTAAATTGTAATTCATCTAACAAAAAGAATGTAAAACCATTATTAAAGATTTGAGAAATTTTTATTTAAATTATGACTAACCTAAAAGAATTCACAAAAATATCATTCAAAAAGTAAATTTTAACAATAATTCTAAAAAATAAATTTAGAATTTTATTATCTCAGTGAAACCACAGTGAAATTTTACAATATTGTAGATTTTGCTCGAGATGTTATTAATTAAGAATGTTGATTCTTATTTTCCAAAAATTTTTAGTTGCCGTTCTTTTGTTAATTTCCGATTTAAAACCCCGTGTTGGAATTTCCAAAGTACAATGTAATATACGGTTGTGTTCATAAACCTGTGGGACAGCGATTTTAGACTAGTCAAAATATTTCACATACAAAAATCAGGATGACTTTTAGTATCCGTCAATTTCAAATTAATTTTTAAAAATTTTTATTGCGAAGCTTACAAATTGTAAATATACAAAATGCCTCAATTGAGCTGTTAAAGAGCTAAAATAACTAATTAGGTACCTAGAAGATGGTGTACCAGTGAGACCAGAAGACGAGGCTTTGGTGGGATACTTGCGAGTTCACCTCTTTGACCTAGTCCAAAATGCCATAGAGCGAACACATTTTGCTGGATCGTGACCAACTGCATGTCGCAGAATAAAAGAATCTCCTTTAGGAAATTATGTCTCAGACAAGAGTTATTTTCGCATTAAACAATAGATTGCGTGACAATTGGATATAATGTCGTTTTTTCCGATGATCATGTTTTGCAGTCGTTTTTAACGGCCACGTAAGGGTCTACAGACCCTGTACAACTATATTGACATCTATATGTGTGCCAAATTTCAAGTTCATATGTTCTCCTTCGAAAGTTAAGGACCCACGCACGCACGCACGCGCGCGCCACGTCACAGCACACGCGCGCGCACACGCACACACGCACACACTCACACACACACACACACACACACACACACACACACACACACAAAATGTTTCTTGCTGAAATTTTGTTTTCAGACGTTTTCGAACATTTTAAAGCGATTGACCAAATAAAAATGTTTGATAATTTTTTTAGTGATTCAGTACTTCCTGTACACCCTGTATATTATCATTATAAATCTTTATGGATCTAACATTTTCAAAATCGAAATTTTTCTTGGAACGCAAACCTAGTACTGTTTACTTGGATTAAAAATGTAAAAGTTATAAAACCAGGTCAGAGAGCAGTTAGTTTTTCCTTTAGTTTAGTAAAAATACAACATTTTAATATGAACTTCATAATTCTCAATTGCAATGAATTTAAATAGTGGTGTCAATTATTGTCAAGAAGTGTAACGTTAGTTGTTAATAAATACCGTTAAAAATAATCAGTTTTATTTCTTAACTCAAGCGCGGACAAAGTGTAAGGAACATTGCAACAAAGCAACATGGAAATAAATTCAGCTTCATGAAGTAATTGGATATCCCTATATCACATTTTTGTTTTCGACAATCGCTAAATACAAATTGCTGACTGCACGTCACATCCTATATGGACATTTCATTGCATTGGCTTGCAAGTCTTTTTTTCTTTATAATCGATGATATTACGTAGAAACAGCTCCGTGTGAAAATGATGTATCAACATCGAAACCAACTACGATATTTTAAAATAAATAAATATGAAATTTTTAAGAATTATTCTTATGTCATAATTACTACAGAGCAATCAATTAATCAATTATTTGTACTTATGTTCAAAGTATCACGTATTTCATCTGAGTTATTACAGACATAACTAGATTTATTATCTTCACTTTGATCAGATTTCGGAATAGAATTGTGATCATCACTTTTGCACATGTAGGACTTTCTTCGGGAATAATTGGGTTATAAAAATTAGATCTAACAGATAAATGCCGAGCATCTTTTTCAGGAGCAACTAGAGTTTCTAATTTTGGTTTTTTAAATGTTCTTTCAATATTAAAGTCCACAGATGTTTTTTACTAGTCTCTGTTAATGTCGGGGATAATATGGATTTTTCTACGTAGTCTGTTGGTCGACTCAACTTTTTTTTGTCAATATTTTTCCGATCTGATTTGTTGGTACTGTAATACTGTTCCTTTAATATTTTTGGATCTACCTCTATTACCCAATTTGAAATGGGATCAAACTCTTCCGAAAGTTTTTTTTCAAAATCGGCTATCTGATTATTTTAGTATTTGTACCTGTAATCATTAGAATAAAAAAGTGGAAAACAAATAAAATTAAAGAATAAATCGATTGAAAAAAGATATATTAAAATGATGAAAGTGGTCAAGTCAACGGCATATAGAAAGTAACAAAAAACAGGAATATTAATAAAGAGTAAGGGTAAACCTGAACTATTAAAAATTTAAACTTTTTCTTTTTTTGTTAAAACAGCTGTCGCAAAGAAAAAATTTTTACATGGATAATGGTATACCTAAAATCTTACACAATCTTTACTAATTTAAAACATAAACAAAGTATCATGTTGCATACTAGTAATTGCTAAACTATGTAACGCGATTATTATGGATGTAATGTTTTATAAGGTATCACATTCTCGCACTACATTTGTTGATCCATAATATTTAATATTAAGGGTCAACCTGTTTTAAATATTTCTTACCTGTTCAATATCAACCAAAGAAAGAATTCTCTTAGTTCTTTGGGACATTATTGATAAAATGCAGTTTCAATATATCCACAGCACTACTCACTGTCCGGGATTCACTGGCTCAGATTCGACAAAATAATCAAACGAAAAGATCTATAAATAGAAATACTGTGTTGCCAAATCTAGGAGGCTCAGGTTGTAATGTACGATCTGAGATTTGGCATATACATTTTGTATATGTAGCACAGTAACGCCACGGTAGACATTAAGTTGAACTAAAATTTATATATTTCATACCAAGCTGAGCCTTATTTCAGAGTAAAATTGCCGAAAAATCTGATTACTAAGGAAACATGTGACAATAATTAACTTCAATGGTTGGATAACGTTTAGTCAATTTTAAATGAACTCGTAGAAGTTATTTGAGGTCCCGTGACCTGTTTAACATGGGAAAACAAACCTGAGCCACATACGGCTCAAGTTTGTTTCTCTGGCTCAAGATTGTATGTACAGTTTGCTATCCCTGGCTCAGCTTGGATAGAATTCTCTCTCTCTCTCTCTCTCTCTCATATATATATATATATATATATATATATATATATATATATATATATATATATATATATATATATATATATATATATATATATATATATATGTGTGTGTATATATGTATATAATTAATATAATATAATTATAAATATATAATTAATTTCAACCGAATTGAAGTTATAAACCAAAATCTTAATAACATTTCAGGAGGTCGTTCAATATCGGCAGTTTGTTAAAGAAAATCCTAATTACTTTAAGGCCAATATTTCGTTTTAATAGAAACTTTATCAAGGTGTTAAATTATTATTTATTATATATATAATAATTATTAATATATATATATATATATATATATATATATATATATATATATATATATATATATTGAGATGTTTAGAAAGAGGTAATAGAAGTATCGGACAGCTTACATGACATTTGGGTCATAAAAGGGGTAATTTCTAGCTCGATACAAGTGCGAGACACAATTTTATATAAATCTGGTTCACGATGTGTTTAAAATAAATTTATTTGGTATAAATTAATCTGAATATCATTTGCTTAGTTTGGTTTCATCATAAAAAGCAATTTGTTGCTAACAAAATTGTCAAGATGTTAAATATAACCATTTTCGTAGAGTCATTTTAGTATTGCATTTATTGCAATAAAATCAATTTTTCAAAGGTAATTTGGCAAGTAGACATTTTACAGGTGTTTAAACATGGACTATGTAGTTAGGATTATGTTAGGGATAGTGTGTTTAGTTTTTAAAGGCAGGAAATACAAAATTTAGTAAAAGGGTTATAATATGGACAGTATAGACAATTTTCGCACATATTTTTGGTAGCGAATTAGTGACAAAAATTATAATACATGATTCACAAGAAGAAAAACATTTAGAACATTATGGCATACAAACATTTATAGTGCCGTACATTTTATAGTGAAAATTCAAAAAGTGTTAGACGATGAGACTTTTTCAATGCAAGACTAAATAACATTATGCATTGCAAATAAGTAGTGAGAACAATAAAGACAAGTAGTACAAACCTTAAACATAACATTTTAAGTGTTAAAAACATTTTTTAATATGAATTAATTTCATTTTTAGATTTAAGTTTGGTTACGTTGTAAATTTTAGGTTTTTCACATAATTTTATACTTTTTCCACATTATTAGATTTAGTTTTGCTCTTAAAGCAAATAATAGATGTTCTTTCTCAATATGAATAAGTTTTTATAAGGATACAGCGTTTTATCCGCAAAATTATGCTAAATCTGAGGTGAATTCTAGACAAATTTACAAAAGCTTAAAATTTTCATTAAATTAAATGTTTCGAACATAAAAGATATGTTTTCTTATGTAAAAAGTCCTCAGAATTCCATTTTTGCAAGTAATTTTAGTTTAGATTGTAAGTGTAAATAGTTAAAAGCTTATTTTGATTAGATTAAGTTATTTCGTTTATTAGTGTTAGGAATTATTGCTTGTTAGGTGTCCTTTTATTCAAAATTTTACGTAGTTTCCATTTTCATTTTTAATTTTCATTTCCGACCATGTATAAGAAAGTTACGGCCAAAATTCCATTTATGTACAATTTATAATTTTGATCCTCCAATCACATTCATTGTTAATCTTGCAATATGGCTGTAAAAAAATTGAAATTTCTGTAGCAACCAGAAACATATAAAAGCAAGCGCTCAGGAAATCACTCTCTCTCTAGAATTTGTTCAAAAGTGAAAAAAGTTAAAACAGTGTTGTAAAATTTGTGATTACATAACCTAATTTATTATCGTCGAGAAAGTTTACGTTACGAATAATTTCGAGAGCACTTGTTTTTGTATCTTCGGTTAAATATAAATAGTTCGGTCACCGATACCTGTCGTTTAATTAAAATAATTCTGTACGATTAATTGATGTTACGATTTTGTGAAGATTTGTTTTCGTGTTTTCCATTTAAAATAATTCTTATTTACCAAATTAAATTCCATTTTTATTTGGTCAAAGTTTGTTTTATTTCTCCGGACAATTCCTTTTAAATAAATATTATTTTCGGTAACTAAAATAAAAGTGTGTTAACAAAATCTTGGATACTTAAACAAATATTTTAAACGATATCACTCATTGAGATATAAATTCATTAAATAAAAAGTTACCGTTAATAAATAAGTGTTTGGAGTTTGCCGTTTTTGGAAAAGAAAACATCTTGAAGCCTGGAAGTTGGTGTCTTCGAGAACCGAGATAGCAGTTGGTATTGGTAACAACTGTAGCTGAGTGAACATTGCCTGTATCCAGCTGAAGTATTTGAAGACATCATTCAATCAACAGGAAGGACTGTATATGTGAGTCTAAAATTTTATAACCCTGTTCATTGATATTTTCCTGCAATTTATATTTGTTATTTGTTTGTGGTTAAGAATTTAAAAATTATTTACTTGTGTAAACACCTGTAAAGCTAATAATTTCCTTTTCTTTTCTAAATTTAATTTCATTTTAATCCAAACATTAAAATTTTCTAAATTAATCATTTGACATCTTTGACAGTTACTTATTTTCATTTAAGTTCATTAACGCATGCGTTGAAAGCAAATTGTATTCAGAGCAAATTTTATACTATAAATTCAATTACAATAGGATATTTCTATACTAAAAAATATCATCTTCAACTAAATCTTTGAACCCTTTCCCCAAATTGAGATCCCTGAGCTAGTTCGGTGCAATATAACATAATAATAAACATTTAATAAATATTATTCCCAAACTTCAAACCTTATAACTAAATATAATTAAATAATATTTTCCCCACGTTTGCATAAGTCGCCATTATAAATTCAAAAAATATTAAAACATCACAATTTATATATATATATATATATATATATATATATATATATATATATATATATATATATATATATATATATATATATATATATATATATATATAGTAGGATCTCCAATCCGGACAGGCAAAAACAAGACCCTTCAAGGATCATCAAGGCGTACGGATTGTTGTCTGCAATATTTTAATGGCAATAAATCACATGTTTAACCCTTCTTTAATTAATTATCGAAAAGTAGAGAAGACAGAAATACATATGTATGTATGTCGCTACAAAATATCGAAATGATGTAAAACATCAAATGAAATATGTACCGGGTAGGTAAATAAGCGAGATAAGCTGTATGCCAGAACCTGTCAATCTGACAACAATGGGAAAAAATTCTTTATTACGAATGTGGCCATAGGAAAATACTGAAATAATTTTGATGTTCCGCATTTCACCGCTAGGTGGCGCAATTAAAATTAGATAATGCAATTCTCCCAAAACTCCTATATACCTTTATTCTACATAATTTGGTTTAAAGTTCATTGGCGTACTGACCATAATAAGAGTGGAAGGAGCTATTGAAGGTGTAATCATAAAAATTGCTTTAAATTCTAAACCACTCATTCAATTTTAGTAAAATAAAGCTGATTTGGAAGATACATGTAGGTATTTTAAATTGCCGTTCATTGTTACACAATAGTTTCTAATAAAAGTGCTAGAGGGCGAAAATCTAACCGCTCGTATATTTTAACTTTGTATTCGAAAAGTAGATTAAATTTTCAAAAAACATAAAACCGCAAGTTGATATCTTTACTCGTTTTAAAGTTGCTAATCGAATTAAGGATCAACAGCGATATGTCTATCACCGTCGCTAGGGGTTTTTATTAAATTTATAATTTATAATTTATATTTATTGTATCAAAATCAAAGAATAAATTAAATTTGCCATAAAAATGATACAAGATTTATTTTAGTATTGTTGTTAGTTCTAGAGTCATCTCATCTGAAAGCTCCTTTAACAAGAAACCCTCTCTATTAATTATCATTTTATTTGGTACTGATGAATAGCATTTTTAAAGGGCTTTCCAATGATACGTGACATATGGGTTAGTGCAATTTAAAATATAGGGATGAGATGGCTGGATCCTAAAAAGTGAGTTGCAGAAGGTTGTCCTGCGGGTCATAGTGGTTTCCCCTCCATGTTCTAGAAACGGTTTCGGGAAATTTTACTTCTCTGTTATAGTTTCGAAGATATGAGGTGCGGCAAGTTTTCCAAATTGACATCCAGGCTTGACTAAATGAACGAGCTTTTAAATTAATAAGGTCCTACATTGATTGACTGCACCTCAATAGATTTATATAACCAGTATAATAGAAAACATTTGTGTGCGAACAAGACATGACCTTCCAACGTACAAATTTTAACTCAACACAAACTCTAAATATTGATATTTATTCTCTGTTTTAGCATATTTGATACAAAATAGCACTACATGACTTGCGCACAGATACACGATTTACACGCACAGAAGAAGAAGCAGAGCAACACAGACATGACTTCAGCACGCAATTTTACACCAACGCGAACAGCAAACTGCAATTTACTCTTTACGCAAGCATATCGAACGCAAATCACGCACAGCTTACAAATGACACGCACACGCAAAGCACACGATACACGCACACGCACACGCACACGCACACGCACAGCACACGCAACGCACACGCACTGACGCACAGCAACGCATACCACACACACGCACATGTACCGTGCATACGAATTCAATACACGCACACGCACGACGCACGCACAGCACACGCACACGCACACGCACACGCACACGCACACGCACACGCACACGCACAGCAACGCACACGCACGCACGCAACACGCACGCACACGCACACGACACACGCACACGCACCACACGACACACGCACACGCACACGCACACGCACACGCACACGCACACGCACACGCAACGCACACGCACACGCACACGCACACGCACGCACCGTACGCAACAATGCACACGATACGCACACGCACACGCACACGCAAGCACACACGCAAACGCACACGCACACGCACGCACACGCACAGCCACGACTCACACGCACACGCACACGACTACACGCACACGCACACGCACAAGCACACGCACACGCGCACGCACATGCATACGCAGATGCACACGCACATGCACACGGACACCCACGCACCGACAATCCACCCACCGACACACCCACGCATACACAAAGACAGACAGCACAGGCGATTTGGCAAAACTTGACCAAACGTTGTAAAATGAGCTAATAAGTTGATTAAATTTAACAATAGTGAAAAAGTGTATTTCATAGCCTTCTATACCTACATGTATATATACTATATATATATATATATATATATATATGTATATATATATATATATATATATATATATATATATATATATATATTGAATGTAAAATGATAAGTTGTATAGGGACCTGAACATTCACCCGAATTCCCAAAACGCGGAGTTGTTTTAATGGTCCAAAACACCTAACTTGACCAAATTATCGCCGAACGGGATTTAAGACGCAACCGCTGATAGTATATTTCAAAAATGCAAAACGCCGAACGCGCCTAATACGACGACAACCGTTTCGCAATCTATCATACATTTCAATATCGATTACATTAAGAATGGGAATTTATTTGGATCTCAGAAAATATAATAGTTAAAGACAGTTTTAGAACATTCTGTTGGTAGTTTAATACTACCCATGGTTTGATTATAACTATAATGGATCTTGAGATATTTAAAAACAGGTATAATTTGTATGACCTGGACAATTCCCAAACCCGACTTTGTAATTTAATAGTTCAGAACACCAAACTAGGGCCCAAACGGCGACGACCATTTCACAGAACTTGTGCTATTATGCCGACGAAGACCAAAATGCCGAACGGTATTTAGGACACTCCTCCGAATGCCCAAAACTCCGGCACTATATTTAAAAATCCAAACGCCAAAAACGCCGACGGCCATTTCGTCGTATTTCAGCATTGGGCAATGGCCCAATGTGACCAAAAGACGACCATTCCGTGACAGGATCATTCCATTTTGACCACAATAACTCAATATCGAGTGAGGTAAAAAGGAATGTACATGGATCTCAGAAAGTATTACAGTTAAAAGGCGGTTAAATAAAGAGAGCTTTAACTATAATGGATCTTGAGATATTTAAAAAAGTTAAGTTGTATAGGACCTGGATAATTTCCAAAACTCTGACTTTTTATTTTAATGGTCCAAAACAACGAACTGGATCAAAACGTCACCACCATTTCGTCGAATATCAAACTTATGATATTAAGCTGACGAAGACTAAAACGCTGAACGGGATTTAGGACATTCCGCCGAATGCACAAAACGCCGACACTATATTCAAAATCCAAAACGCCGAACGTGAGCAAAACGCCGACGATCACTTCTCCGAATTTCCGCATTGGGCCGTTACGCTGAATGTGACCAAAACACGATTACCATTCCACCGAATGCATTTATTAAGCCGAATTTTACCGTTGGAGTATTGCGCCGACAATGACAAACGCGCCAAATGACCAACGCGCCGTATTCCCCAAACATCGAATGCCCAAAATTCTACATGTGTGTTTAACTTTTAAATATCCAAACACCAGTGAAATTTGGTGGCGATATGTACAAGGGTTGCGGAGTAATAAAATAACATTTACTAATGCAACTTTCGGTAAAGGAACATAAAACTAATTAAGTAAAACGCAGTTACTATAATCTTACTGGACTGAACGTCTCCACATCATATGAAATGCTACAGAAACATTACTTATAGGGTACTGTTAAAAAAAATAAATAAGAAAGATTAAAAAATGGAAATAGAAAATTACGTACTTTGACATTAAATAACCGTAATGGAATCTTTAACAAGAAATCAGGTAAAAAACTATTTCTCAGAAAGGGCTTGGAATGTAAACTTTCATTCAAATGTAGGAGTAAAGAAATTAAGAGCAAGTTAAATCGTATGTTCATATCTAACAAAACTTTATTTTAATTCAATCAACATTTGTACTTAAGAAAATTCGATGATGCCCCATTATAATTTACACACATGCTATAATTTTAATGTAATAAACCAATCAGTAATCGCACTAATGTTGCAAATATAATTCCATAATATTGTATATTAATATTTATTTCTCAACGCGTTTCTATACAACATGTATCATCAGTAAAATAATAGCTAAATAAGAGCTACAATAACAAATCAATAAGGTGAAACACCAAACTTGATCTGTAAACTTATCTGTTCGTTCATTAAAAGTACTTTCTGTTTATGTTTATACATTTCGAATGCTTCCAAAATACCTAACTTGTATTTTTTGTTACAATACAATTTTTGGCATAATTTGATTTGTCTCTATGTTTATAATTGTATCATCTAGTGCGTTCTTTGTATCTAATATTACAGTTCTTAAGTGTTTGCCTAATATAAACACAATTACAGGATGTGCAATTCAATTTATAAATATTCGACTTCACAATGCGCGTTGAATAAACATTTAAGGACATTTGTATTAGTTGTGAAAGCTAATTTGTACTTCTTCTTTTGTGTACTCTTGATATTTAACTAAAGTATCGATTATACTTGAAATGTAATCATTTGCTTATGCAAGTTGTTTTATAATTAATATTTCTTTAATGAAATTTGTTTGGTTTAATGGTAATGACATTGCCCTTTGTACTAAGGATCTGTATGCAGCTACCTTATATATTTTATGGTGACATGGATGTTCTCTATTTGTAGTTTTTTCTGAATGTGGAGAACCTAAACTTGTTCTGAGTATTACCTCAGTTAAATCTAGAAAATGAATGGCTATATTTTGTTCTTTCTGTAGTAGAAATATTATGTTACGATGTAAGCTGTTGATATTAGTTAAGAATAAAATCTGATAAACGATGAAAACAAGCTAAAATATCTTCAATATAACGAAACCAAAATACAATCTTATAAGAAACATTTAATTGACAAATTTTATCTTCTAAATTTTCCATAAAGATACTAGCTTAAAATTGGCCAAATTGGACTGCCTCTAGGTAGACCATATTTCTTGCAAATAAACCTTATTATTTAAAATACTTACTTTTCTTGGGTTTTCAATGGTATATTTTTGTATTAATCTTTTTACGCAAATCTAAACGTTTCGATAGTATAGTTATCGTCCTCCGTAGTAATAAAACCTTTCAGAGTTTTTTAAGATAACAAAGTTATGTAGTTTGAATGTGAAATAATTTGGTTAACACAGAGATCAAACAATTGAATTAATTCCGTTCTTGTAAACTAATTGAACATATTATTAAATAAAAAATTATTTAATAAACGTATACATTCTTGAGAAGGTAACGTACAGGTAACATCAGAACTTGCAAGTTTATCACAGTAGTGGTATTTATATATTTTGTAGTTTATTATATCTTTATTTGCTCATTTTACAATGTTGCAAAGTATTCAATTTTACACTTTCTAATTACCCCACTATTTACATTTACATTTACATTCTTACCTTACAATATCCATCTTCTCCCTTTCTTCCCTCTCCCATTATCTGTTTTTTCCTTTTCTAAGTTTCCTCCATCCACTTCGCTCCCCTTCCCTTTTCCTATAAAATTTCTTCTACACTCTTGTCATCCTCCCTTAACTCCCTACACTCTTTTATCATATACCTCATATTCGCCATTCGTTCTCCCCATAATCTACAATACCTTTCTTACTCTTCTCTCCAATACTTGTACTCTCCATTACCGCCATTTTTCCCTTCTCCTTTCAGATATTCTGGGATCCCTTTTCCTTTAATCTTTCTATAATATACATTCTACTACCTCTTCTTTCGCGTACACGTTTCTTTTATAGTATTCTTATCTACTACCTTGTCCGTATTTAACTCTACCTTCCTTTATTTCTTTCCAACATGCTTGCAATATTTTACATTCTGTTCTTTCTCTCATTTCTTCCTCATATTTTATTGCCCTTCTTCCCGCCTCTACCCTTATTTATTCTTCCTACACTTCCTCTCTTATTGTATAACCCGGTGCTTCCTTATCAAGTCCCAATACCCATTTCACATATTTTTTTGTAGTACCTCCACCTCTTTTGCTCCTTCCACTCCCACACTTCTGCCCCATATATCTCCACACTCTTCTATTAGTTTATCAAATAATAGTTTCCTTTTCCTTAAGTCCATTACAAACAACCTCTCCCTCACACTTCACACTTGACCTACTAATTTATTTTCTTTTCTCACTCTTCCCTTTATAATAATAATAATAATAATAGTAATAATAATAATAATAATAATAACAATAATAATAAAAATATGTATTAGTCCTTTGTCTGTATACTTACCTATCTGTATATTTATTTTATTGTGTGCTCTTTTAATTGTTTTTGTTTTTATTTATTTATTTATATCCTTTAATGGACAAACTCTTAAAGTGGAATTGTAGAGGACTGCTTCAGCGTCGCTATGATATGCTACAAATGCAAGAGCACAACCCAATTGCCTACGTATCCAAGAGACACAGCTTAAACCTGGCCAGCCTTACATCTTAAAAGGTTGTCAGAAAGGACGCTCTCCGCACCAGCGAACGACAGGTGGTGTAGCAACGCATTTCAGAAACGATGTAAGACATCAAGTTGTAGATATTAGATCAAATCTGCAAGTCGGTGTCGTGCAAATAGTCCATCCTCTAAACGTTACAGTATGCAATATTCACTTGCCTGATAGCAACTGGCAAATCACCAATGTGGATAACGTCATTGGTCAGCTACAAACCTCATTCCTGGTGGTTGGGGATTTCAATTCTCACAATCCACTATGGGGGTCTACTAAAAATGATGCCAGAGTACGTGAGCTTAGCCGATGGTTTGGGCGAGACGACGTTGCTTTGATGAACCACGGCAATCCTACCTATTTTAATGCCAGATCAAATAACTTCTCGGCTATTGATCTAACCCCGGCATCAAGCAGTTTAGCTTTGTCCCTCAAATATAGAGTTCACACTGACCTGCACAATAGTGACCACTTTCCTATTGTTGTCGAAACAAACTTAAAAACACCTGTAATATCATAGAGTGAAGAGATGGATTACTAGCAAAGCCGACTGGACAAGCTTTACACAAGCACTTGCTACACCACAAAATGTCAACGTGGAAAATATCACGAGTGCTATCTTGAAAGCGGCCGAAAATCTGGCGAAACGTCCCTCAAGCGGGTAGTCCCCTGATGGAATCCACAAGTAAAAGCGGCAGTTACTAATGACATGCTCAAGCATCTCTAAGATGACATGAAAAATGCCTTATTACAGCTCTATAACACTCTCTGGGACCAAGGCAAATATCCAGAAGACTGGAAGGATGCTGTTGTTATACCAGTACCAAAACAAGGAAAATATCCCCTGTCACCTGGAATCTATCGCCCCATCAGCCTTACGTGCTGCATGGGGAAACTCTTGAACCGGATGGTGAACAACAGACTCTTGCGGTGGCTGGAAAGGAACAGTGTCTTAGTGTCGTATCAGGCGGAATCCGTAAAGGCAGAGCTACCACCGACCATCTTTTGGTGATGGAGAACATAGCTCAGAATGCCTTTCGTAAAAGGGAACATATGGTGACTGTACTCTTCGATATTAAGGAGGCCTACGATATGACACAGCGCCCCGCTATTCTGCAAAAACTTTACCAATGCGGTCTCAGGGGAAAGCTCCCGCAACTTATCCGTTCTTTTTTCAGCGGAAGGAGTTTTCGAGTACGTGTTGGTAAAGATCTATCGAGCTCAAGAGTACTTGAGAATGGTGTACCTCGGGGCTCAACCCTGAGGTGCACCCTATTTGCCCTGGCAATTAACGACATAGCATTAAACGTAACTAAATGCCTCTATGTTGACGATCTGGCAATTATGTAGACTGGGAAGACCGTAGGAGAAATAACGAGAACACTACAAGTGGCAGTCAACACCATTGTAGCAACTGGCGAATCCGTCTGTTTCAGTTCTCAAAGAGAAGACAAAGTGTCTACACCTATGCCGCCTCAGAAAACCTCACTTCGATCCTCTCTTGTACATAAATGATGAACCGATAGCTGTGTACAAGCTAGATTCCTTGGGGTCATCATCAATGCCAAACTAACATGGAGGCCACACATCACAGAACAGAGATCCGACAAGAAGCTGAATCTAATTAAAGTTCTTGCGCGTACCACGTGGGTGCAGAACTTAAAGTACTCTTACTAGTTTACCAGGCGATTGTACTATCGGTGATAGATTACGGGCATAGCATACGTCGTCCCGCGAAAGCTTACTGAAGGCTTTGGATCGAATACACAACGTTGGAATCAGGTACTCTCTTGGTGCCTATCCAACCAGCCCGGTCGAAAGTCTCTATTGCGAAGCAGCTATGCCACCGCTGGAAATCCGGCGATATATACTTATGGCAAGTTAGATGACTTCTATAAAATCGTATCTTTGCCATCCAAACAGATGTAAATCTATTCACCGATAGACGAACGATCATACGACCAGCTGGAATTCGTTTCCAGGAATACTTAGTTCTAGGGTGTGAACATATGCCGCCAGTACCACCTGTTGAACCGCCGTGGACAGTTGGAGCGCCAGTAATCCAGAATCAACGTCCTCTTGCCAAAGATCACCTAAAACAAAAAATAATATTAAAGCGGCAAGAAATGTGGCAACAAATCAATACCCACCTATCAGATATAAAGCCGGATGTACGAACTCCTCTACTAAGTGTCGATCTACCTAGAAAATAACACATTAAACTACACTGGTTGCGTCTAGGTCACACGGCTAACCTACCAGTACCTCCTAAAGGAGCACATACCGATATGTGCGGTATGTGATGTGCTGACTTTATCGCACTTAATACTCGATTGTCCTATGTACTACGTAGAGAAACAGCAACATCAACTGACAATAAATTTGAGAGACAATCTGGTATAATTAGAAGTCATAAACAACCCGCTAAATTTCCTGACAGAAACAGATATTTATAGAAAATTATGATAAATTAGCCTGGAAAATAACACAATGTATACTTACCTGTATTTTATTAGATTACATAACATACTTGTGTCGTATACGTTTAGTGGATGGTACTAATAGCCTCAACACCTGATGCACCGTTCTGTATAGGAAAACAAACTGGTAGACAGGATTGATAACGGTTTTAACAGGATTATCTGAAGAAAACGGAAATTTATGGAGGTTATTATGCGATTAACTGTCAGTATGTGTCACTGGGTACCCAGCTCAGTCGTGTATATGTCAGGTACTTTTGCCTTAGTAAAGCATTAATTAATCAAACTTGGTTAATTAAAAGGACGCTAGACCGAACAGGCGTACACCTTTCAGACAAGCAAAGGTAGGAAAATATAATAATACACGGGAATACACCTTACAGATATACCCTGAGTTTCCAATACTTTCAGGCCGCAGCCTAAAAGAAAATAATAGGATTTTGTGTATTAGGATTTGTTTGTTTAGGCATACTCCCGAGTAAGTATTTAGTGTACAGCTAAGGCTTTTTGCAGGCGGGATCTATTAGTAATATGCCCAAGCATAAAAGTAACCATCTAACGAAAACTGGATAGCGAATTGTGCTAAAAAATTTGACATACCCCAGAATGGTCGGCAGATAGAAATAACGGCTTCTGATTCCAAGTAGGTCGGAATAGAAATCAAGAACGAAGGCATGAGGGCTTTAGTGGAGAAGTAAACAAGATAGTTACTTGGGAAAGAAGTAAAAGATAATATCGCGTCGCGCTTCCGCTTATATAGTACGCAATTTAATGTAATTGGACAAGATAATGGAGGTCACGCATTGGTGGGTTCTAGCGTCAAAATCTAAAACGATTTCTTAACTACGAAAGAAGAGGACATAATTAATTATTGAAATGCACCGGAGAATTTTAATGCACAATAAACGGATAATCTAATAGTTCATTCACGAAATTTTGTAAGAATTTCTGGATCTTTACATTCTTAGCTATGATTCACGAAAGTATGTTCAGTCGTTTGAAGATCATCAGCTCTTTTGTAGTTGATACTTATTATTAAAGGTTTTAATTTATTTATTTATTTTTGTTAGAAAGGTGACTTGATCGAGACTGTTCCTAGCTAATCATACGTTATTTAGTTGTTGCTTGTTATTGTTAATGCTGTTAAAAATATGAAAGAAATGTTATTTTTTAGGTAAAGGATGCGTTCTAAATCATTACGTCGATGTTGATATCGATTCCGGCCATTATGTAGTCTGACTCTGATAATAGTGACCTTTATTAGTGAAATGGAGATGATAATTATAGTCTCGGATCTAATGACTTTCAATCTTCTGGTGAAGAGACTAATGATCATTAATGAAAGATGATGAACGTTTTAACTTTAATGAAACCTCAGTAGGTATAAATATTCTCATAAACAAAAATCTGTTAGATGTTTTAAATAATTCAGGTGATTACCGACAAGGAGCGTCTTGGCGCGTCCGTTTTGGGGCCTTCAGTTCGGCGCCGGGACGTTTCGTCGCCTAGATGTTTCGGCGCTAGGGTGGTTCTACCTCACTTCACCCATTTTCAACTCAAGTGAAATTAAGAGAATATTTTATGGTACGTCCAGTAGTAGGACGTCAAGGTCGAAACAGACAGGCCGCGTTGCTGACGACTGTGCAAGGAATGAATGGCGAGTTGGTACGTGGAATGTTAGAGGTATATATGGTAAAGAATTTTAAATTGCGAATGAAATGTACGAAAGTGAGGTTGATATTCTGTGTGTATCGGAGACAAAGCGCAATGGAAAGGACGCTGTGGAGGTGAAGGATGGCAAGCCTAACAGAATGGTCAGGAGTTGAGACTGAAGTGCATGGCGCAAAAGGAGTTAACGTGATCGTAAGTGAAAGAGCGAAAAGATGTGTTAAACAGTACGAATTGGTATCTCCCGGTAATGTGGGTTAGAATGAAAGTGGAGTTTCGAAGAATTTTTCTTATTGCATGCTATGCACCGGTGAATGGAGAAAGAGACCAAGAGTGTGAGAACTTCTGGAATGATGTAGAGAACGTGTTGAACGTATGTAAGCCAAACGAAAGAGTGATGATATTGGGAGATATGAACGGATGGGTGGGTGTACAGAGAGAACATACTGAACGCGTTCTAGGAAAGTTCGGAGACCAAAGAGTCAATGAGAATGGTGAACGCCTGGTGAACATCTGTGTGGAGAGAAGCCTGTTTGTATCTAATACGTGGTTTAAACATAAAAATGTGCATATGTATACATGGCAAAGAGGTGAATCTAAAAGTATGATTGACTTGATAGTGTATGATGAACGACTTAGAAACCTGGTGAGAGACACAAAAGTAATGCGCGGATCGGAGTGTGGATCGGACCACTTTTAGTTGTATCGAGAGTGTGTTAGGGCAAAGTGGGTCTAGAAAGGAAAGCAAACGTAGTGCGAACGTCCAGAATTAGGGTAGACAAACTAGTGGATAATGGTGCGAGAATGAAATACGCAGATGCTGTGAGTAAAGAGTTGAATGTGAATGAAACAGTGTGGAACGAACAAATAAAAGACACTGACGTTGAAAGTACATAGATAAGCTTGAAAACTTGTTGTCAATTGTGCCGTGCGGATATATGGAAGAGCGACTGTAGGTAGACAGAAAAATGTGCTTGGTGAATGAATATGGTAAAAAGGCAGTATGTAAGAAAAAGATGCGTACATGGCAATGATTGCTGCAAAAATGAGACTGAGAAAAAGCGATTGTATGAGGTGTACAGATTAAGAAACAAAGAAGCGAAGGAGGCAGTGAGAATAAGTAAGAGGAAGTGATGGCTGTGAAGGAGATAAATGCAGAATGATTTTGAGGGAAACAAAAACTTTCTGAAAACGGTCAAAATACAAAACGTGGCCCAAAAGCTGAACGATGCAGGAGTGATGAATACGAGCAACGAAATAGTATGAGACGATTGTGAAGTGACGAAATGCTGGCAAGAATATTTCGGAAAGCTGTACAGTAGTGAGGAAGGTAAGACTGAAGGGTTGAATAAGGAGAATGTGCAAGGAATGGTGAATTGTGTGAATTATTCAATTATGCCTTAAGTGTGGAAAAGTGCCGAAGGATTGGAAGAGCGCGATCATTGTACCACTGTATCAGGGTATGGGGAGCAAGAGTGATTGCAAACGGCTATAGTGTACCTGGTAAAGTATTTGGAAGAATACTGATTGGTAGAGTACGAGAAACTACACAAACTAAGATTTGGGATGTGCCGGGTGCTTCATTCCAGGAAGGATGTGTTGATCAGATGGTTGCTCTCCAGCAGGTGTATCAAAAAGTGTTTAAGTGTAAAAAGAAGCTGTACTGTGCGTTTGTAGATTTGGAGAAAGTATACGACAGAGTGAATAGGGAGAAGCTGTGGGAAATGTTAAATGAATATGGCGTAAATAAAGGTCTAATAAACAGAATAAAGGCAGTATACAACGGTAGCCAGGCATGTGTTAGGGTGAGAAGAGGTGTGAGTGAATACTTTAACATTGAGCAAGGAGTGCGACAAGGCTGTGTGATGTCGCCGTGGTTATTCAATGTTTACATGGATAAATGTGTCAGGTAAGAATGTACCGATACAAATGGTGTAATGATTGGTGACGTAAATGTACGAGTTTTGGTGTATGAAAGACACAGTCTTATTAAGTGATAGTGCGGATGAGCTATAAACTGCTCTGAGTCTGTGAGAGCATGGACCTAAAGGTAAACACGAACAAAACTACGATTGTGGTGTTCAATCGGGAAGGTGGAACGGAGAGTAGATTATTTACTCTGCAAGATGAAATTGTGGACGAGTTGGTATATCTGGGTAGAATGTTTACTGCAGATGGTACAATGGATGGCGAGATTGGACAAAGGGTCAATGCTGGAGGTAAGTGATTGGAACTATGCGGACGATAACGAGAAACGAAAGCATGTGCCTAGATGCGAATAGAGTAATCTATAATGGCGCGTTTGCCCGTCAGAACTGTATGGAAGTGAGACTGAGTATGTCAAAAAGCACAAAAGAAAAATAAATGCCGTGGGTATGAGATTTATGACAAGGGCATGTGATTATAAAAATATGCCTTATTTCAACATGTTGGGTTAATGTCCTCTCAAGTCGCGCCGTCAAGAAAGTCCTCAGATGTTTAGGCAAAATTTATTAAGAGAACTTTAGATGTTGGGACCATATTTTACCAGGGACTTTAGATGCTAAGGCAATTTCAAGAATCGTGTTTAGGAGCTTAGATTTTGTACAATTTAAGAAATTTACCACAAGGGCCCTCCTTGACGTTTGGGTAAGAATTTACCAAAGGACCATAGATGTTGCTCCAACTTCAAGAATAACCTCATGGCCCACATCATACCCAAGAACCTTTAATGCAGGAACCAGATTCAAGAAGATTTGCTTGAAAATGGGTGGTAGGAACATCCTGGTGACGAAAAGTTCAGACAGTGAATCGGTTCCGCCAAAACGGAGGATTCACCGAGGTTAAAACTTAATATTTTCGAGAGTGTCTGTCCACTGGTTATCATCAACATCATCTAAAACCGCTTTATCTTACATTAATGCTCATTGTTCTCTTGATCAGAAGACTGAAGGTCAATAGATCAGAGACTAAATTACCATCTCTATCTTCACTAGTAGGGGTCACTATCAGAATCAGAGTTCATGGTAGCTAAAATAATAATAAAATAATTTTTTGAACAACACTTACCCAATAACAAACAACCATTAAATAACATTAGCCAAAATAACAAAATACAAACTCAAATAACAAACTGCTGATAATAAGCCGCGAGTGAATTAATTGTTACACTACAAATACGTACGCGATTTATTAACAGACAGAAAATAGCTACACAATACCAGGAATTTAATTTGGCCCAAGTCTATGAAATGCACCTACATAACGCACAGGTATGTTGTTCCTTTCAGTAGATTTATTTTTAACTACAGTATTAAGTTGATCGGCCTATTTCCACAGTTTTGCAACGTTTCGGAAACGGACTCTGCTTCCGTCATCAGGCTTAGTCCTGAGAAGGACTATTTTCGCACTTCGGTCGAATTCATATGATACGATTTTTCCCAAGCACTTGACTACTCTCAGATTCGAACTGGGTACCTTTCACCCACAAGTCCGACACCTTTACTGCTGAGCCATTGCGTAGCCCACTATATATTTGTTCGAACTTATGTAATATATATATATATATATATATATATATATATATATTAAAGTTTTTCGTGGTTGCATAGTAGTTTATTGCGTATGTTGCGCCGTAACCTATTACCCAGCTGTATTGCGCTTGAGCTCTTCCCACATTATTGGAATCCATATAGGTTCCATTTCCATCCTAGATTGGCTTATTGGATTTTCTGCTCGTGCGATGTATGTGGCTTCTTCGAGTTTCCAACAAGCTGTATTCTCGTCCTTTACCACTATCTGTGTGTTATCCCATAGGATGCGGTGGTTTCGTTCCAGACATGTTCGGCGATCCTTGATTTTCTGTTTCAGACGTTGTTCTTATTGTGTTCTCACTTTGAGTGGTCTACTGCTATCTCCTATGTATGCTCTGCCGCATTCGCATGGTAGGTTGTATACACAATTCTTGGAATTCTATTCTTCATTATGTGGTTTGGTTTTGGTTAGTACTCTCCTGAGCGTTCTGGTTGGTTTCAAGGCATTGCGTATCTTGCATTTGCTGCATATCCTTCGTATTTTGTCTGAGGTACCTTGTATATATGGTAGTATCGCTGTATATTTAGGTTCTTCTTTTCAGTTACCCTTTCTCTGTTTGGGTTAGGTGTTAGATAGGGTAGCCATCTTCTTTAAGTATTTTGCGATATTTTCTTTTTCTTTCTTCACGTTCTTTCGTTTTGAGCATATTGTTTTCGCTCTATCGTACAAGAATTTTGCTACGCCTAACTTTACGCTATGGTGGTGATTAGAGATCCTGTATACACTTGTCGGGAAAGTGTTGTCATTCCTGTGTACAAGTACATCGAGGAATGGCAGTTTTGTTCCGACCCCAATTCCATTGTGATTCTTATGGAGGGTGCACGGCTATTTAGATGATCTAGGAATTCATCTAGCTGATGCTTGCCGTGTTGCCAAACTACGAAGGTATCGTCCACGTATCTAAGCCGCATCCTTGGTTTCTCCGTGAATTCGTATATCGCTTGGTCTTCAGTCTTCCATATATATATATATATATATATATATATATATATATATATATATATATATATATATATATAGCTCACTATGGGGAACCATCGCCATCCCAAACTCTTGTTGGTAGAATTTGTCTTCTACTTGGAAATATGTAGTTCTAAAGCATATTTTCAGAAATTTCATTATTGTGTTTACCGAGAGTTTCGTTCGTTCGTCTAACGTTTCATCCTTTCCGACCTATCCCTTGTGATAGTTAGTGCCTTATCTTTGGGCACATTTGTGAATAGGCTCACGATGTCGAAGCTTACCAGTATTTCTTCGTGGTTTGGTTGGAAGTTTCTGATAGTTTCCACACAGTGCTGCGTAGTCTTTGCCATAGACTCGGTTTTCCCGATAAGGATGTGATGATGCCTAGCAGATAGTGTTTTAACGGATGACAACGTGAATTTCTCGAGCTCACAATTGATCTCAGAAGAATTCCTTCCTTATGAATCTTCCGTAGGCCATACATATGCAGAAGTTTGCTGTAGTGCGGGTAAGTCTAGTTCTCTGCCAATCGGAGAACTCCCCTTTGTTTTGCCAGCGTCTGGTATATCCGTTTTCGAGTGGAGTTTTTGATATTTGTTTGTACTTGCCCGGTTCAGTAGTTCTTGGATCTTACTGTTATCAGTCTCCATATTCATTACCACAATTCCGTTTCCTTTGTTTACCGGGGAATTTTGATCGATACGTCATTCTTAAGGGTAATGGCGCTCTCCTTTCTAGGTTAGAGATGTTAGGTTTACTTCGTCTAGATGAACCTAAGACTGATCTAACCTTACTTTTGTATTCTTCGGTTTCTTCAGGGTCTAGTTTCAAAGCTGTTTCTTGAACTGCGATTATTAAATCTTCTTTCGGAATATAATGTTATCGCATAGTTCAAGCCTTTGTCCAGAACCTTCATTTCGATCTCGTTCAACTGTCGTTTAGAGATGTTTATGGCAGTGTTTTGCGATTGGTGTTGGTTGGTTCTTTTTCTTTTCTCCATCTAACCTAAACAGGGAAAAGGTAACTGAAAAGAAGAACCTAAATGTATATCGATAATACTATATATACAAAATTTCCAAGAATTGTGTATACAACCTATCATGCGAATGCAGCAGAGCATACATAGGAGAGAGCAGTAGACCACTCAAAATGAGAACTCAGGAACATAAGAACAACGTCCGCAAGGGCGAAACGGAAAGGTCAAGAATCGCCGAACTGGTCTGGAACAAAGACCACCGCATCCAATGGGATAACATACAGACAGTGCCAAAGGACGAGAATACAACAATGCTTAGAATGCTTATGCAATACACCTGCGCCATAGGTTACGGCACAACATTGCAATAAACTACTGCCAAATCTAAAAATATATATTGATTACACAGTGGCTCAGCGGTAAAAGTGTCAGACTTGTAAGTGAAAGGTACCAAGTTACAATCTGAGAGTAGACAAGTGCTTGGGAAAAATCATATCATATGAATTCTATTGAAGTGCGAAAATACTCCTTGTCAGGACTAAGCCTGATGACGAAAGCAGAGTCCGCTTCTGAAACATCGCGGTAAAAAGCAAAACTGTGGAAATATTCCTATCAACTTAACTAACAAGAAACCACAGTTACAAAACACTTATAATACAGAAATACACTATTAAGATTCAGCGTTTTGGACCTATAAAATCATCGTGCCGGTACTTTGGGTAATCAGCAATTGGTCATTTCGCGCTTTGGTCATTATTGGCGTAATGGCCTAACAATAAAATTCAGCAGAATGGACGCATTCGGTGGAATAGTCTTCGACGTTTTGGTCACATTCGCCGTAATGGTTCAATACTGAAATTCGGTGGAATGGGCGCGATTGGTGCTTTGGTTATGTTTGGCATTTTGGACCATTAAAATATAGATTCAGCTTTTGGGAATTCGGTGGAGTGTCCTAGACTCGTAAGAACCATGTTGGCAAACGGTGCTTTTTGAAATGATGAATTTGTCTATAACTCATAGAACCTTACTGTTCGAGACTTAAACCTCGATTGATATATATATATATATATATATATATATATATATATATATATATATATATATATATATATATATATATATATAGGGCTTTCCACGGTAGGCGTTCGTTAGAAGTTTATGTGGTTAGAAACAATTTAGAAATCTGAATTTTGGACTTAAGGGTTATTTAAGATTCTCTTTCATTCTAAAATATTTTCAAGGTCATGGTACTTCCGGTTATACCGGAAGTCGCCACACAAATTTTGAAAGATGTAACCCTATTTTCAACACTGCTTGTCTTACTTATTTTTGACTGATAGAAAGTGCTTCTGGAGTAGACAGAAGCATAAGAACTATACTTTTGAAATACTCATTGACAATTGATTTATTGCATACATGGTGTTCAAAATTTGATGAACTATTAAACAATTTTCAATGTTGAAAAACTTTGTTAATTCAAATGTTTTCAAAATAAAATGAACTTAATTCAAACTACACAAATTCTATTTTATTAAAACAATGAAATAAAACAAGAAGATAACAAAATTGAGAGCATAATAACAAATGAAAACATAAAACAATTATTTGAACATAACTAGAAGAAAAGTGATAAAAAAATAAAATGAATCATTACAAATGTTCCACATGACCGCCAATTTGATTTAAGCATTTTATAACTCTATCGTATACTCCTTGCGAAATAGATCGCCGAATTTCGTGTGGACACATACTATTGAATGCATTGTGAACACGATTTAGCAATTCCTTTGTAGTTTGAGCTGGCCTAGAGTACACTAATTCTTTTATACGACCCCAGAGGTAAAAGTCCAGGGCGTCAAATCGTGATCTCGGTGGCCAAGGTACTTGGGCCAATCCACCGATCTTCAAACATCAATGTCAACTGTTGGTGTACAGCTATAGTGGAATGTGCGGTAGCACCATCCAGCTGATACCAACTGTTTGCCCTGTCACATGCAAGTAGAGTATTTAGAAAATCCATAACAAATCCACGGAGAATTTCAGGATATCTCGCCCCATTCAAATTTTCATCGTACACTTGATATGCCACTCTATTATCCATAACTAAAAAAAACGTTAAAACTAAATTGGAAGTGGTGATTACGTTCTCTTGTTACATGAGGATTATCTTGTGCCCAGTAGTGATTATTTCGGCGATAGAAAATTCCTTCTCTACTGAATTTTGATTCATCGGTCCAAATAATGTTGTGAAGAAATCTCGGATATTCGGTGATTTGTACAAGAATAAATTCACAAAGTTAACTCGTCGTGCCTGATCACCAAGATGTAATCCTTGCACAGTTATTACCGAAAAGGATGCATTTTATACTTCTTTAATATTCTGTGGATTGATGTTTGTGAAATATCCAAATCCAGTGCAGCTGCTGTAATTGAAGTTCGTGGATAAGCGTGAAAATAAGCTAACACGTTCACCTCGTTAACTTCATTATCTATTACTGGCTTTAAATGCGTTCGGGTTGCCCTTATACTTCCAGTTGCAATAAATCGAGCTTCAATTCTTGCAAATTTTCCAGGTGTCATTAATGGTAGGTGTGGATACCGTTCGTTAAACAACCTGCATGTTTGCCTAAATTATAAACAGTACTTAAAAAATACTTAAAAATTACAAAATCACTTAAATTGACTGATTTGACATTAAATCAACAACAATGTTTTAATGCGTGTCAAAACCAAGGCTCACTAGATTGCAGTTTTGGAATTTTATTGGCTTTATAAAAATACGGAGTTATACGAGTTATAAAATGCTTAAATCAAATTGGCGGTCATGTGGAACATTTGTAATGATTCATTTTATCTTTTTATCACTTTTCTTCTAGTTATGTTCAAATAATTGTTTTATGTTTTTCATTTGTTATTATGCTCTCAATTTTGTTATCTTCTTGTTTTATTTCATTGTTTTAATAAAATAGAATTTGTGTAGTTTGAATTAAGTTCATTTTATTTTGAAAAACCTTTCAGTTTCTGTCAAAATCACATTAAAGTAGAAAATATTAATTAACAGGAAAATTGTCGATAATAGGTATAGGTAATGTTATAGCCAAACGATGCATAACTAAATGCTGCATCTATTCATCCAATAATATACAGGGTGTCACATTTGAATTAACAAAGTTTTTCAATTTGAAAATTGTTTAATAGTTCATCAAATTTTGAACACCATGTATGCAATAAATCAATTGTCAATGAGCATTTCAAAAGTGTAGTTCTTATGCTTCTGTCTACTCCAGAAGCACTTTCCATCAGTCAAAAATAAGTAAGACAAGCAGTGTTGAAAATAGGGTTACATCTTTCAAAATTTTGAAAAATCAAGATATCTAAGAAACAGTTGAAAAAGGTATAGGAAACCCTTATAAGACTTATCCTAAAATTTTGTCAAGAATCCAAAATAAAATAATATATAGGGTGTTCCATTTAAAATAAGGAAGTTAGTGGCGACTTCCGGTATAACCGGAAGTAACATGACCTTGAAAATATTTTAGAATGAAAGAGAATCTTAGATAACCCGTAAGTCCAAAAATTCAGATTTCTAAATTTTTTCTAACCACATAAACTTCTAACGAACGCCTACCGTGGAAAACCCTGTATATATATATATATATATATATATATATATATATATATATATATATATATATATATATATATATATATATATATATGGAAAACATTATGGAATTATATTTGAAACATTAGTGCTATTAATTATGGAATTCCACGAGGTAGCTTAAAGAGTATTTTTAATTTTTCGGCCATTTTTTTCGTATTTAAAGTGAGAAACTTTTCGAGTCGCCAGACTCAAATCTTTTCTTATTACAGACACGTCACGATTCCTAAAATTTACGTATCTAATGGACCATTTGAGTTCGGTTCAAAATTAAAGATCGAGTATAGAATGATATAATAAGCTTGATACAACTAAGTAAGTAACTCTAATCCAGATCTATTATTCTTGATTTAAAATTATAAAAGTAATTGTAAGTGTATAGAATAAATTAAAATGAAGGTTAATTAATTAATTATGAATCAGAACTTTTTCCCTTTGTCAATATTAAAACAAAAATCTATTCGATTTAAATAAACGATCAGAAATTCAGTTTGTAAAAATATTTAACCGCAAGCGTGCGATACCGACTGATAACTAAATGCTTCAATTTATATAATAGTAACGCAATTAAATTAATGGCCATTTAATGTTACGACCCACCTAATTGAATGTCACTTTAATTATTTACATTTTTTTTAATAACCATTCCAGCTTGTATCTTCACTTTTCTTTTATACGTGAAAGTGTTACCATTTCCTGAAGCGTATATAATTATAGATATGAGCACGATCGAATGATTATGCGATTTCTTCATATTTCCGCCAATTGAAATTTGAAAATATAATTTAATTTGAACAAGAGCGTTCGTGGGTTTTTAAAAGCCAGTCTTACGAATGTTGTTTTGTGGGTAAGAGAGTGGGGCTTTCTCTGTATAGTAAAGGATATACCAGATTTGAATAGAAGCTTCATAACAAAACTACACAGTTGGGCACCAAGTTTTAAACAACAACACCTGTACCACTTCCTTCTGACTTACTTAAAATCGGTCCTACAAAAAATTTTGCGTAGAGGTGAGTGCACTTTTCAATTCATTGTTATTTACAAGCATGTAAATGTCAAAACGGCTAAAAAGTCACGCGCGCAAATTTTTTTTTTTTTTTTTGATAACAACCGAGCTGGTAGTGTAGTGTGACACGATCTGCTTAGCATTAGGTAATGGGTTCGATTCGTTACCGTCTACCTTGTATGAGGTTTTTCAGTTTCTATACACATGTAGCGCATGGTCACTGGTATATGCACACCATGTGCGGCTACTTAGAATGCTTAGTATTTTTCAGAACCTAACTGTTCCTTCCGATCCTATCCTGACCACACTATCCTTAATCCCACCATGCATATATATGTAACGTATGTATGTATGCTAATCCATGATTGTGGCTGAAGGACTAAAGCTCGAGATTTAGAATGAAATACGTTGACTTTTTTTTTTTTTTTTTTGATAACACTGACGTTTCTGTTAAATTCTAATTATAATATGTGGCAACAGTAACAGTTGATAAGTTTGTTTGTTTTGTTTTAATTAGCGTAGCACTTTTGATAAAACTTAATAAAATTAACTCAAATCCCATTTACTGGTTAGTCGTGATTTTCTGTATAGCGTGCTGTAATTTCTCAAAATTGTCATAAATTTTTATTATAGGTAAATAGTAGTCAATCGTTTTATAAATATTGAATGAAGTGATTTATAATTCCTTTTTCTCATTTTTAGAATGGCAGTCGATTGGGGATATAGTACTAAAAACGGTAAGTCATTTTTTATTTACGCTCCCTTTAATAGTAATTAATTAAAATCAAAAATTGCAATTGTCTAAATTAAATACATCCGTCTGCTTATTAAACCAATATTAGAGTTATGGTTAAAAATATGTTTGTTAGTCCGTTTTCATGGCAATTTTACCACAATTGTTTACAAATGAATCACGTGTCTTGTCGACCTTGAAACTTCTTTCAATTTTTAACCTTATCTATGCATATGTTAGCCTTTATCATAATGCATTAATGTGTTTTTATTAGAAGATGCGTTGATACATTTGCAAAGCACAGTGATCTATCAAACATTATACTATGATTAAACCAAAGTCCCGAAAGCAAAGCTACGAAAGTGTTAGGCACTGATTACTAATTTATTTTTATTATAAAAACCCAGTATATAAAATGCGCAATAAAATACAATTCCACGAACAAACGCATGGGTGGAATAAAATAATAAATTAAAATCATGGAAAGTTAGATTGTAGGAGTAAAAATCACTAATTGAAGATATTACGTAGATGTATGAAATAATCTTTTAATGTTGTAACAGCAAACCCATTAAAACACTCAAACGCGCTGTTTTCTTCAATTTCATCATAGCCATAGAACATATAACATGCTCATTAGCTTAATTTAACAAATGTTGATGAAAACTTAAAGCGGTAATACAATGGTAAAACTGTTAACTAACGGTTTCTGCAAGCACCCTTTTCTTACAGGGTTGCTCATTAGTGCGTCAAAGTGCGATATCCACTGGCTCGCCAACTTTGTCGAGCGCCGTCGTGCAAAATCATAAAGTGCGCTTGTTATAAAATAGTCAAATTTTTTTCAAATTAAAATCATACGAATACTTACCCAAATGATCAAAATTGTTAATAGAAATGAATTAACATGGGTTGTTAGATAATGGATAAAATTATTTTTAAAATAACATTATACAGTAATTTTAGGTTTTAAAATAGTTATTTTTGTAGCTAGTGCGCGAAATGCTACTTTGGTGATCGAGAATTGAAGTTTTAACGAGTTAAAAAATAGTCGAGATCACCAAAGTAGTTCGCACGTGTTACAAACAAAATTTTTCTACAACTATCAAAATATGTATATCCCTTAAAATTGTTTTAAATATTTTTTCTTGAATTTTTGCTTCATTGGGGACCACAAAAGTTAAAATACAATACTCATAGAGTTTACATGCAGTGCACGTAATATGTAAGTAGAAGTGCACCTTCGCCATCTTGGATTTTCTGGGAAAACCCACCTTTCACTTTTTATGTGCCCACGTGACGTTTTTTCATGGTTTCTTTTCGGAGGCCTTTTCTACCCTAATTTTTACACCTACTGTGAGACCGTATTTTCAACCCTTTTTATCCTTAATTATTTTTACTTGCGCACGTGTAGGACTTTTTTCACCCTATTTTATGACAGTTTACGTATAGGACGCGTATTTTCTACCCTATGGTATTTTTCGAGGACAACCCTAATTAGAGCCTTTTTGTACTTGCTCACGTGAGTCGGTCTTGGTGTTTGTATGGATTAGCAAACACGCATACAATGTTGGAAATTGCATAATTAATAAGATATTAGTTGTTTAAATACAACATTTTCTCGTATAGGTAAAAGATCGATAGGATCGATAATTTAATAATAATATCTTATTAATTATGCAATGTCCAACATTGTATGCGTGCGTTTAACTCAGCACTACTTTAATACAACCAAAGGACATTAATTAGATGACCATCAAAAATAACCCTAAGACCAAGTCCAAGTCCAAGACCAATCCAAGACCAGCTCCAGGTCCAGCCCAGCACCAAGATCTCGACCCTCACGTAAGCAAGTACAAAATGCTCTAATTAGGGTTGATCCTCGAAAAGAAACCATAGGGTAGAAAATACGCGTCCTATACGTGAGATGTCATAAAATAGTGAAAAACACGTCTAACGTGCAAGTAAAAAATAACTATGGATAAAAAGGGTTGAAAATACGGTCTCACGTAGGTGTTTAAAAATTAGGGTTGAAAAGGCCTCGAAAAGAAACCATAGAGTGAAAAATGCGTCCACGTGGGCATATAAAAAGTGAAAGATGGGTTTTCCCAGAAAATCCAAGATGGCGGCAAGGTGCTCTCTATGTATTTCACACTCTTTCCCGCACGTTGTTATGGTAACGTAGGAAAATAAAAAAGTATCATTTCGCATATTGTTATTAATGCGTGAACCTCGTCATTTTTGACGTTTGTAGAAAAATGTTGTTCATAAATGCAAAATTTTAAACAAAATTATTGGAACATTGAACATATTTTAACAGCATTGGACTCCACGCGCTTTGTTTTTGAAAATTGTTGTATTAATGTTTTAATCTCTAACTCTTGAATTAAAGTAGACTCGATTGAAATGATGGCAATGCCAATCGTTCTTGTACCATAGTAGAATGTGATATAGTTTTAATGACTGTTAATTTGAAAACGATCTTTCCGCTGTGGCTATGGACACTGGCATTGTCAATAAAATTAGTAACGCCACAAAAATGTTTGGGCAAGAATAATGTAAATTATTGGTTACAATGTAATTTAGGGTAGTAATTGGCTAATAAGTGATACTTTTCCCAAAATTCTGCAAAACTGCAATTCTTGCATAAGTTTATATCAAATTAATTTCCATTTTATCACTTAATATACCAGTAGAACACCCACACTTAAACTTTAACTTTTGACCTTGGGACACCTTGGTCGCCATTTTTTTTACCATGACGCCCACTTGGGGTCGTATTTTTGCTGCGAAATTTGAATTTGTGTTCTAATAAAGGGTTCTAGTCTTGTAAGGCTGTTATAGTAACCTGTTCGTGGGGTTCGCTCTTGCTATTAAAATTGCATTCTAATAATGGGAAGTATAATTAATAGATAAGACATGTAAAGACGATGTGTTTTTCATAATAAACAGACATTATTTAATCTGATTATTATTATTAATATTTATTAGGGCCGGTTTTGATTTTTAGCAGATATTTCAAGGATATAAAAACCCCAGCGTTGACCTGAAACATATCGATTATCCTCTATGCAGTTTTAAGTGTTAGCTCAAATTTTGAGTATAATTACTATCTGAGTTTAAAACGCAATTCTAGTAAAGATAACTGTTTTACAAGATGATTTTCGTAATGTTGTTTATTACAAAGAGGCTGCATAATTGTTATTAAAACTATTACGTTTCTTTTAATTTTCATTTGAGGATTGTGACCTTTTAACTATACGAAAATTTATGTATACATATTTTGTATTACTATAAGTTTTTGTTATGAACGAATAAGTTCAAAGGTAAATATGTAATTAAAATTATTTAATTTTATTAAATACATAAATAAAAGTTTACCTCGAGTAGGATTTGAACCTACGACCTGTACTTTGCTAGAGTACCGCGCTAACCAACTGCGCCACCAAGGTTCAAGCCCCAATCGATGTAAATTTTGTCTTTATGTATGTAGAACGGATGTCAATTCTAAATATAATGAGATTATAATCAAATTACTTATATTAATGGAATGTGAGCCTGCAATATCGCAACGATTCGCACATACCAAAGCAACTAGACTAATATTGAATTCTTATAAGTTTTTTGTTATGAACGAATAAGATCAAAGGTAAATATGTAATTAAAATTATTATTAATGTTGTTAAATACATAAATAAAAAGTTTATCTCGAGTAAGATTTGAACCTATGACCTGTACTTTCCTAGAGTACCGCGCTAACCAACTGCGCGATCAAGGTTCAAGCCCCAATCTACGTAAACTTTGTCTTTATGTATGTAGAACTGAAGTAAACTCTAAATATAATGAGATTACAATTAAATTACTTATATTAATGGAATGTGAGCCTACAACATCGCAAGGATTCACACATACCAAGGCAACTTGACTAATATTAAATTATTATAAGTTTTGTTATGAATGAATAAGTTCAAAGGTAAATATGTAATTAAAGATTATTATTAATGTTGTTAAATACATAAATAAAAGTTTACCTCGAATAGGATTTGAACCTACGACCTGTACTTTGCTAGAGTGCCGCGCTAACCAACTGCGCCATCAAGGTTCAAGCCCCAATCGATGTAAATTTTGTCTTTATGTATGTAGAACGGATGTCAATTCTAAATATAATGAGATTACAATCAAATTACTTATATTAATGGAATGTGAGCCTGCAATATCGCAAGGATTCGCACATACCAACGCAACTTGACTAATATTAAATTATTATAAGTTTTTGTTATGAACGAATAAGTTCAAAGGTAAATATGTAATTAAAATTATTATTAATTTTATTAAATACATAAATAAAAGTTTACCTCGAGTAGGATTTGAACCTACGACCTGTACTTTCCTAGAGTACCGCGCTAACCAACTGCGCCATCAAGGTTCAAGCCCCAATCTACGTAAACTTTGTCTTTATGTATGTAGAACTGAAGTAAACTCTAAATATAATGAGATTACAATCAAATTACTTATATTAATGGAATGTGAGCCTACAACATCGCAAGGATTCACACATACCAAGGCAACTTGACTAATATTAAATTATTATAAGTTTTTGTTATGAACGAATAAGTTCAAAGGTAAATATGTAATTAAAATTATTATTAATGTTGTTAAATACATAAATAAAAAGTTTATCTCGAGTAGGATTTGAACCTACGACCTGTACTTTCCTTGAGTACCGCGCTAACCAACTGCGCCATCAAGGTTCAAGCCCCAATCTACGTAAACTTTGTCTTTATGTATGTAGAACTGAAGTAAACTCTAAATACTGAGATTACAATCAAATTACTTATATTAATGGAATGTGAGCCTACAACATCGCAAGGATTCACACATACCAAGGCAACTTGACTAATATTAAATTATTATAAGTTTTTGTTATGAACGAATAAGTTCAAAGGTAAATATGTAATTAAAATTATTATTAATGTTGTTAAATACATAAATAAAAAGTTTATCTCGAGTAGGATTTGAACCTACGACCTGTACTTTCCTTGAGTACCGCGCTAACCAACTGCGCCATCAAGGTTCAAGCCCCAATCTACATAAACTTTGTCTTTATGTATGTAGAACTGAAGTAAACTCTAAATATAATGAGATTACAATCAAATTACTTATATTAATGGAATGTGAGCCTACAACATCGCAAGGATTCACAAATATCAAAGCAACTTGACTAATATTAAATTTATAAGTTTTTGTTATGAACGAATAAGTTCAAAGGTAAATATGTAATTAAAATTATTATTAATGTTGTTAAATACTAAATAAAAAGTTTACCTCGAGTAGGATTTGAACCTACGACCTGTACTTTCTAGAGTACCGCGCTAACCAACTGCGCCATCAAGGTTCAAGCCCCAATCGACGTAAATTTGTCTTTATGTATGTAGAACTGATGTAAATTCTAAATATAATGAGATTACAATCAAATTACTTATATTAATGGAATGTGAGCCTAGAACATCGCAAGGATTCACACATATCCAAAGCAACTTGACTAATATTATAAGTTTTTGTTATGAACGAATAAGTTCAAAGGTAAATATGTAATTAAAATTATTATTAATTTTATTAAATACTAAATAAAAGTTTACCTCGAGTAGGATTTGAACCTACGACCTGTACTTTGCTAGAGTACCGCGCTAACCAACTGCGCCATCAAGGTTCAAGCCCCAATCGACGTAAATTTGTCTTTATGTATGTAGAACTGAATGTAAATTCTAAATATAATGAGATTACAATCAAATTACTTATATTAATGGAATGTGAGCCTCAACATCGCAAGGATTCCACATATCAAAGCAACTTGACAATATTAATTTATTATAATTTGTTATGAACGAATAAGTTCAAAGGTAAATATGTAATTAAATATTATTAATTTTATTAAATACTAAATAAAAGTTTACCTCGAGTAGGATTTGAACCTACGACCTGTACTTTCCTAGAGTACCGCGCTAACCAACTGCGCCATCAAGGTTCAAGCCCCAATCTACGTAAATCTTTGTCTTTATGTATGTAGAACTGAAGTAAACTCTAAATATAATGAGATTACAATCAAATTACTTATATTAATGGAATGTGAGCCTACAACATCGCAAGGATTCACACATACCAAGGCAACTTGACTAATATTAAATTATTATAAGTTTTTGTTATGAACGAATAAGTTCAAAGGTAAATATGTAATTAAAATTATTATTAATTTTATTAAAACATAAATAAATAGGTTTACCTCGAGTAGGATTTGAACCTACGACCTGTACTTTCCTAGAGTACCGCGCTAACCAACTGCGCCATCAAGGTTCAAGCCCCAATCTACGTAAACTTTGTCTTTATGTATGTAGAACTGAAGTAAACTCTAAATATAATGAGATTACAATCAAATTACTTATATTAATGGAATGTGAGCCTACAACATCGCAAGGATTCACACATACCAAGGCAACTTGACTAATATTAAATTATTATAAGTTTTTGTTATGAACGAATAAGTTCAAAGGTAAAATGTAATTAAAATTATTATTAATTTTATTAATACATAAATAAAAACTTTACCTCAGTAGATTTGAACCTACGACCTGTACTTTGTAGATACCGCGTAACAACTGCCACAAGGTTCAAGCCCCAATCGATGTAAATTTTGTCTTTATGTATGTAGAACGGATGTCAATTCTAAATATAATGAGAATACAATCAAATTACTTATATTAATGGAATGTGAGCCTGCAATATCGCAAGGATTCGCACATACCAAAGCAACTTGACTAATATTAAATTATATTTAGAATTGTCATCCGTTCTACATACATAAAGACAAAATTTACATCGATTGGCTTGAACTTGTGCCGCAGTTGGTTAGCGCGTATCTAGCAAAGTACAGGTCGTAGGTTCAAACTACGCGAGGTAAACTTTTATTTATGTATTTAATAAAATTAATAATAATTTTAATATTTCGTATTATTTCACTTCGATGTCATTTATAAATAAATGAGTAATTCAGATTATCTAATTAATTTGCTTACGGCAATAACGTGCTTTAAATGATTTTACCTATAAAATGAATTTATTAAGTTGTTATACAATGCATTAATATGAATGGGAAAGTAATTCATTGACATCGTGTTAAATGAATGTGTTTTACAAATATTTTCTAAATTTTTGCTGTCGCTAAAAATACATGAAGGACTAAAATTAAACATCGGGTAAAATAATATTTTCTACTTTGATTTGATCTCGGTTTTATCGGTAAATTCTCTTATCGGGTATATCTGATAAGTTGATAACCATTGATTTATTGATTATCAATTCCTATACACTCGAGAAAATATACCCCTGATTTATCTGCATGTTACCATCTCATGTGGTCGTGCTAATTTAAACACTTTAAATTTTCTAATCTGAAATTAGGGCACCGTAATTTGACAAATTTTAAATTTCATAGAGAGTATCACTATCATCAAGATTTGAGGTACAATTTAACTCATTCATCTCATCGTTTTCATCTTGAACGATTATATTCTAATAGTTTATTAACAAGCCCTAAAACATTTAATATCCCTGATGCTGGTTCGTAATAATAATGCTCATTCGATGATGGTTGCACTTTAAATACATGCAAAGGATAATATACAGCCTTTATCGGTCAATACGACACGCTTTCAAACATTCTTCCTCGTTCTGAGAAGCTGTACCGTATTCATCATCTTCTTGAATTTATCTTTACCCGATTTCGAGCCAGTAGTACATTTTCTATTTTATCTGGAGATATTTTCTATTGTTACTAATTTAACGAACCACTAATGTAAGCACATATATAAATTACAAGGTATTTGAAATGTCCCTGCTTTATTGACATTTTATAGAAGCGGTCGCCCTGAAATGTTAAATGTTAATCAAATCAGACAAATATTGGAACTTGCTCTCGGTCTTCGCGTCCGTGCCGTGATACCATGGCTGAAAATAGTATTCTAATAAGAAAGTCCTAATTCTACCTCATAAGGCAAGTATAGGAACATGTGTTAGGGTCTGCGCCCTCCTGTGGCAGCCCGCTTGTTTGAAAATTTTAATTTGCATCGCTATTTACTCGTGTATGGACTAATGAATATTTTCTGTAATAAATGTGGCGTCATCTAGTGGTATATTTTTAAACTAACGAATTTTTCAGTAATAGAGGTGGCGCCGCTTAGCGGTATATTTCTAGAACTAATTAAGGTTTGCTTGTGGCACCATCTAGTGAAGTAAGCACTAATGACTTTTTCTGCAATAGAAGTTAACAGTATTCGTATCTCTCGTCTCCTGTGCCCTCCTCTCTCTTACACACACACACAATCACAGTCACAGTCACAGACACAGTCACAGACACAGTCACAGACACAGTCACAGAGACAGTCACAGACACAGTCACAGACACAGTCATAGACATAGTCACAGACACAGTCACAGATACAGTCACAGACACAGTCACAGACACAGTCACAGACACATTCACAGACACAGTCACAGACACAGTCACAGACCAGTCACTTACACAGTCACAGACACAGTCACAGACACAGTCACAGACACAGTCACAGACACAGTCACAGACACAGTCACAGACACAGTCACAGACACAGTCACAGAGACAGTCACAGACACAGTCACAGACACAGTCATAGCCATAGTCACAGACACAGTCACAGACCCAGTCAGAGACACAGTCACAGACACAGTCACATACACGCAAGCACTCAAACGCGCTAACGCGAAAACACGAAAACACGCTATCGAGTAAACACGCAAACGCGCTAACGCTATAACATGCAAACACGCAATTACGCAAATGCGAAAATACGCAAACACGCTAAGGCGAAAACACGCAAACACGAAAAGACGCAGACACGAAAGGCACGCACGCAAGCACGAAAACACACAGACCAGGAGTTGGAGATCATCATCTTCATATAGGTAAAATTTTACGACGCGAGACTTTCAGAGAAAGCGGTTTCGGCGACCCCACTCCTTGAACCCGAAAATAACCGATCCTGTCCGAGCATTGCCTAGTACTTAGGCCCTTTCCTTACATATAATTTAGCTATAATTGAAATAAAAACAAGCGCATGTGTCTACATGTTGTCGGCCTTATTCAATCAATCAATCTGGGTCTCATACCATCGAAGTACGGGGAGTGTGGTTGAGGACCTGGCGGAATTTAAATTTTGCTACCATTCAAATCAAATCAATTTCAAGCACCGCGAATTAAAAAATTTTACTAAGTCAATCTCACCATCGAAACGTGGACTGTCCTTGAAAATAAAATATGATGCTCATGTTCTTTGTGCACGATCGAAAAATCTCTCTAATTTTTTTTTTATGATTGTGGACCTGAACAGGCAAATACTATCGTGCTAAAGCACTCAGGAACACTTAGGAGGATGGATAGAGGGATAATGAATTGCCAATAGATGCCTATAAACAGCTACCTTAAATTTTCTTATATCATAAGTGAGAGGAAAACAGGAACTAGGAGATCATTCCAGAGTTTAGAAGCCGTGTAGAAAATGTGTATTGCGCCCGTTTGGTACGACAAGTGGAGATTTGTACTGCATACTGATGATGTGATTGAGCGAACCGAGTGTTTCTCGCAAAGATAGCCGGAGATGGTATCAAAGAATGTAATTCACCAGCACAATAGCCGTTGTAATAACGATAATACAAAGAAAGAACTGAAACCATCCTTCTATGCTCAAGGGACTGTATGTGAGAAGTTAAGGACGGGTCATTTATAAGCCTAATCGCTCTCTTTTGAATACGATCAACGATATCGAGAGCGTATTGAGCACTAACCCAAAGGTGAGAATTAGATTACACTTATTTTTAAAAGCAGATTTGTTTATTTGTGATGCCATCTAGCGGTGTATTTTTAAAACTAACGAATGCTTTCTGTAATAGAAGTTGATTTACTCTCTCTCTCTCTCTCTCTCTCTCTCTCTCTCTCTCTCTTTTCACGTCTCGCGTCTCCCTCGTTTCTCCTGGTTTCTCTTGTTCCTCTGCTTCTCTCCTCTCTCCCTTTCGCCTTTCTCGACTCCCTCGCCTTCCTTCTTCTCTTGTCTCTCTCGTTCCTTGTTTTAGATTAGGCCAGTACACGTAGAATTTTAGGTTAGACTAATAAACGCACTGTTTAGGTCAGGTTAGTTTAATACTCGCGCGCTTGTGCTTGGTTCAGTTTCTAATTCCGCCGTTGATGTATACAGAAGGTCTTTGTTTTCTTGAGAAACATTTTTGAAAAAAGCGTTATTTTTATATTAGTTTTTCTGAGTTTTCTTCTCGTTTTCATTTGTTTAATAAGTTTTAATATCCGGAATGATTTGTATATGTTTATTATTATTATTACTATTATTTTTGAACAAAATAAAACTCGCTCAAATTGTTCGCAGAAAACTGTAATTATTGTACAATAATAAATAATTACTACTAGTTTCTTTTTCAAATGACGGGAACACAATTTTATTTTTTGTATTGTTGAAAATGTACCAATTGAGAGGCATTGACAGGCGCCTTTGCATCCACGGCGCCCTCGTGCAACACACGAGTTGCCGATATGGACGCGCGGCCTGGCGACATCTCGGTAAATATTAGTTTTAGAAGAAAATTTATGTAAGATGTTTTATCTTAAAAATTTGCCGTTTTTAAATTATTTGGAAAAATATGAAAATTTTGACAGCTGAAGGGTTTCAAAAAAATTGGTGCTGTGACCTGACCCTTGCGAATTTCGGAATCGGTATTCTGGGACTCTAAGAAAAGAAGCTAATTTAAAAAATCCTCTACAACCTCCGAAATATTCATCCGAAGTTGCATGATTTCAAACCTCAATAACTTGCTTATTTCAAATGGAATACCTAATTTTTATACCGTTTTCGGATTTATAGAAAAATTTTAAGGTCAGCTTATATAAGGTGTTCATATCTTTAAAATTTACCGTTTCAAATGATTCCGCAAAATTAAAAAAATATTATTATAACTTTTTCCAACATGTATTTGTTATTCTTCGATGAGTCAACTTTCACTGAGAGTGGTAGCCCAAACTGTCATAATCCTCACTATTATGCAACGGCAAACTCAAAAATAGTAAAATTAGTTAATTGACAGCCACAGTGGGCTGTAAATCTTTTGGCGTGATGGGTGATTCTGTAGTTGGCCATATTTCTTTAACTGACATTTAAATGGTACTGAATATTTGTATTTTTTCAAAATGATTTTCCCAAATTTTGCAAAACATTCCTGTTGTTATAAGGCAAAATATGTACCTGCACATGACGGTGCACCTGCGCACCTTGCGTTAAATGTCAGAGACTACTACTTATTATTTTTCCAACTTGTATTATTCTCAGATGAGTCAACTTTCACTCAGAGCAGTAGGCGAAACCGTTATAATCCATAGTATTATGCAACGGAAAACCCAAAATAGTAAGATTAGTTAATTCACAGCCACAGTGGACTGTAAATGTTTGGGGTGATTTTATAGTTGGTCAAATTTCTCTAACTGACATTTAAATGGTGCTGAATATTTGTATTTTTTGCAAAATGATTTGCCCCAAATTTTGCAAAACATTCCTGTTGTTATAGGGCAAAATATGTACCTGCAGCATGACGGTGCTCCTGCGCACTTTGCGTTAAATGTCAGACTACTTAAATCAAGAATTTGAAGGTGGATGGATAGCCTGCAGCTATCCCGTTTCTTGTCCGCCTAGATCGCCAGACTTAACAAAATTAGATTTTTTCTATATCAAACTGCTCTGATTAGTGGAGATATGAGACAACGCATAATTCATGCGTTTAGAAATAGCGTAACTATTGAGTGTCACGAGAAGTAAACAGATCTTTTCTGGCAAAACCGCAATCGTGTTATGATCGAAATGGGGACAGTTTGAGAATCCGTTATGAATACCTCAATTGTCAAAAAATAATTTTCTGCAGTTTAATGCATTTTGGATTGTCAACATTTACGGTTGACTTGATCAAAATAAAATTAAATACTTTTTTTATTTTGCCGAATAATTCGGAAACCGTAAATTTTAAAGACACCTTACATAAAATCAGGATTAATCCGAAAACGGTATAAACATTGAAGTATTCTATTGAAATAAGCAAGCTATTGAGGTTTGAAATCATGCAACTTCGGATGAATATTTCGGGGTTGTAGAGTACTTTTTTTAAATTAAAGTACGTCAAAACGCAGCTTATTAGGTTTTCGTAGTGCTCCATAATACTAATTCCGAAATTCGCAGAGGTCAGGGTACAGCAACGAGCTGTAAAAATTTTCATATTTCTCCAAATAATTAGGTAAATTTTAAGATAAAACAACTAACATAAATTAACATTAAATGTGACGATAAATCCGAAAATCCGATGGTTCCATTTAAAAACATAATTTGTTACTACCACACTTTTATGACCCACCCGTATATTGAAAAATAATTTTATAATACGCACCTCATAAACACCAACAACGACACATTTCCTTCTAAAACTTATATTTACTGAGATATCGCACTTTGACGCACTAATGAGCAACCCGTATACAGGGTTCTGCAATACTGCGTCAGGCATCCATAGCTCCTAAACCAATTAAATTAGGAACTTCATTCGAACGCAAACCTATACTGTACATATGAGTATATTTCGGAAAATATTTTTGCACATACAGAGTGGTCCAAAAATGTATGACGAGATAAAGTGGCTTTCTTTAATGATACACCTGTATTTTTACATATTTTAGTTCTTTTTGTATTCTTTCTTATTTCCCAAATTTTCTTCAATTTGCTTTTAGTAATTACGAGCAATAAGTTAAGAACAATAAAAATGGTTTTACACGCCTGGAAAAAATTATTAAAAAAACGGTCTCAGATCTATTTTGTCCGAGCTACATAGTGTGCACTTTAATACTAGAAGTCTAACGATAATTTGGCATTAAATGGTTTTTCTTATTTTATACAAAATTTGGTTCCAAAAATAACAACTTTCAAACCAGTTTTCTTAAGATTTTCACCCTGTATATTATTTCACTCTCTAATGCAGAATTTAAATACAAATATTTTTGTGTTACAACTTTATTAAAGTTCTGGACCGTTATCAAGATATTTACCAAAACCACAAATATGCCCATTTCATTAGTAAAGTATTAAAAAATGTAGTTAGCCATGAAAACAACAATGTTTATTTAACAAATAATTTTGACAGTACGCTTACGAAATACATAAGTAACTTAGCGGATAATATTTTATTTTAAAAATGAATTATTCAAAGGACATAATTTATGTATATATATATATATATATATATATATATATATATATATATATATATATATATGGCTCAGTTTCCGAAAACGCCATCCAGAACCAATAAGCTTTAGTAGACAGCTCGAGCGTTTCCTGAACAGGGAGCGTAGATTACAAAAGGAAGAAAGGAGTAAAACGGTCACAAATGAGGAAAATCAATTAGTAGTTTTGTTGACAGTTACGGAAATACCAAACATTAGTCAGGCACTTGTGGAGAACAAATTGGAATAAGTGAATGGTCAGTTCAGAGTATTTTAAAAATACATCTCATTTTCATGCAAATCACGTTCAACTGCATCAGGCTCTGAGTGAAAATGATTTTCAATGTAGAGTTGCTTTTGTGGGTGGGTTCGATTCCGCCTTCAGGAAAATCCATTATTTTTATGAACCTCTTATTGTCTAATGAGGCCACGTATCAGAGTGATGGATGAGTCATCAAGCATAATTTTCACTGTTACGCTACGGAATAACTGTCGTGCCTGATCACCAAGATGTAATCCTTCAAGTTATTACCGAAAAGGATGCATTTTATACTTCTTTAATATTCTGTGGATTGATGTTTGTGGAATATCCAAATCCAGTGCAGCTGCTGTAATTGAAGTTCGTGGATGCGTTCACCTCGTTAACTTCATTATCTATTACTGGCTTTAAATGCGTTCGAGTTGCCCTTATACTTCCAGTTGCAATAAATCGAGCTTCAATTCTTGCAAATTTTCCAGGTGTCATTAATGGTAGGTGGGATACCGTTCGTTAAACAACCTGTTTCGCCTAAATTATAAACAGTACTTAAAAAATACTTAAAAATTAAAAATTACTTAAATTGTACTGATTTGACATTAAATCAACAACAATGTTTTAATGCGTGTCAACAACAATGTTTTAATGCGTGTCAAAATCAAGGCTCACTAGATTGCACTTTTGGAATTTTATTGGCTTTTATAAAAATACGGAGTTATACGAGTTATAAAATGCTTAAATCAAATTGGTGGTCATGTGGAACATTTGTAATGATTCATTTTATCTTTTTATCACTTTTCTTCTAGTTATGTTCAAATAATTGTTTTATGTTTTTCATTTGTTATTAGGCTCTCAATTTTGTTACCTTCTTGTTTTATTTCATTGTTTTCATAAAATAGAATTTGTGTAGTTTGAATTAAGTTCATTTTATTTTTGAAGAACATTTCAGTTTCTGTCAAAAATCACATTAAAGTAGAAAATATTAATTAACAAGAAAATTGTCGATAATAGGTATAGCTAATGTTATAGCCAAACGATACATAACTAAATGCTGCATCTATTCATCCAATAATATACAGGGTGTCACATTTGAATTAACAAAGTTTTTCAACTTTGAAAATTGTTTAATAGTTCATCAAATTTTGAACACCATGTATGCAATAAATCAATTGTCAATGAGTATTTCAAAAGTATAGTTCTTATGCTTCTGTCTACTCCAGAAGCACTTTCCATCAGTCAAAAATAAGTAAGACAAGCAGTGTTGAAAATAGGGTTACATCTTTCAAAATTTTTGAAAAAATCAAGATATCTAAGAAACAGTTGAAAAAAGGTATAGGAAACCCTTATAAGACTTATCCTAAAATTTTGTCAAGAATCCAAAAATAAAATAATATATAGGGTGTTCCATTTAAAATAAGGAAGTTAGTGGCGACTTCGGTATAACCGGAAGTAACATGACCTTGAAAATATTTTAGAATGAAGTAACCCTTAAGTCCAAAAATTCAGATTTCTAAATTGTTTCTAACCACATAAACTTCTAACGAACGCCTACCGTGGAAAACCCTGTATGTATATATATATATATATATATATATATATATATATATATATGGAAAACATTGTGGAATTATATTTGAAACATTAGTGCTATTAATTATGGAATTCCACGAGGTAGCGTTAAAGAGTATTTTTAATTTTTCGGCCATGTTTTTCGTATCTAAAGTGAGAAACTTTTTCGAGTCGCCAGACTCAAATCTTTTTCTTATTACAGACACGTCACGATTCCTAAAATTTACGTATCGAATGGACCATTTTAGTTCGGTTCAAAAATTAAAGATCGAGTATAGATATAATAAGCTTGATACAACTAAGTAAGTAACTCCTAATCCAGATCTATTATTCTTGATTTAAAATTATAAAAGTAATTGTAAGTGTATAGAATAAATTAAAATGAAGGTTAATTAATTAATTATGAATCAGAACTTTTTCCCTTTGTCAATATCAAAACGGAAATCTATTCGATTTAAACGATTAGAAATTCAGTTTGTAAAAAAATATTTAACCGCAAGCGTGCGATACCGACTGATAACTAAATGCTTCAATTTATATAATAGTAACGCAATTAAATTAATGGCCATTTAATGTTACGACCCACCTAATTGAATGTCACTTTAATTATTTACATTTTTTTTTTAATAACCATTCCAGCTTGTATCTTCACTTTTCTTTTTATACGTGAAAGTGTTACCATTTCCCTGAAGCGTATATAATTATAGATATGAGCACGATCGAATGATTATGCGCGGATTTCTTCATATTTCCGCCAATTGAAATTTGAAAATATAATTTAATTTGAACAAGAGCGTTCGTGGGTTTTTTAAAAGCCAGTCTTACGAATGTTGTTTTGTGGTTAAGAGAGTGGGGCTTTCTCTTGTATAGTAAAGGATATACCAGATTTGAATAGAAGCTTCATAACAAAAACTACACGGTTGGGCACCGCCAAGTTTTAAGCAACAACACCTGTACCACTTCCCTTCTGACTTACTTAAAATCCGGTCCTACCACAAAAAAATTTTGCGTAGAGGTGAGTGCACTTTTGAATTCATTGTTATTTACAAGCATGTAAATGTCAAAAAAGGATAAAAAAGTCACGCGCGCAAAATTTTTTTTGATAACACTGACGTTTCTGTTAAATTCTAATTATAATAATGTGGCAACAGTAACAGTTGATAAGTTTGTTTGTTTTGTTTTAATTAGTGTAGCACTTTTGATAAAAACTTAATAAAATTAACTCAAATCCCCATTTACTGGTTAGTCGTGATTTTCTGTATTGCGCGTGCAGTAATTTCTCAAAATTGTCATAAATTTTTTATTATAGGTAAATAGTAGTCAATCGTTTTATAAATATTGAATGAAGTGATTTATAATTCCTTTTTTCTCATTTTTAGAATGGCAGTCGATTGGGGATATAGCACTAAAAACGGTAAGTCATTTTTTTATTTACGCTCCCCCTTTAATAGTAATTAATTAAAATCAAAAAATTGCAATTGTCTAAATTAAATACATCCGCTCTGCTTATTAAACCAATATTAGAGTTATGGTTAAAAATATGTTTGTTAGTCCGTTTTCATGGCAATTTTTCCACAATTGTTTACAAATGAATCACGTGTCTTGTCGACCTTGAAACTTCTTTCAATTTTTAACCTTATCTATGCATATGTTAGCCTTTATCATAATGCATTAATGTGTTTTTTATTAGAAGATGCGTTAATACATTTGCAAAGCACAGTGATCTATCAAACATTATACTATGATTAAACCACAGCCCCGAAAGCAAAGCTACGAAAGTGTTAGGCACTGATTACTAATTTATTTTTATTATCAAAAAAACCCAGTATATAAAATGCGCAATAAAAATACAATTCCCACGAACAAACGCATGGGTGGAATAAAATAATAAATTAAAATTATGGAAAGTTAGATTGTAGGAGTAAAAAGCACTAATTGAAGATATTACATAGATGTATGAAATAATCTTTTTAATGTTGTAACAGCAAACCCATTAAAACACTCAAACGCCCTGTTTTCTTCAATTTCATCATAGCCATAGAACATATAACATGCTCATGTCATTAGCTTAATTTAACAAATGTTGATGAAAACTTAAAGCGGTAATACAATGGTAAAACTGTTACTAACGGTTTCTGCAAGCACCCCCTTTTCTTACAGGGTTGCTCATTAGTGCGATATCCACTGGCTCGCCAACTTTGTCGAGCGCCGTCGTGCAAAATCATAAAGTGCACTTGTTATAAAGTAGTAAAATTTTTTTTTGGTTTAACTTCTATCTGACACACATTTTTCAAATTAAAATCATACGAATACTTACCCAAATGATCAAAATTGTTAATAGAAATGAATTAACATGGGTTGTTAGATAATGGATAAAATTATTTTTAAAATAACATTATACAGTAATTTTAGCTTTTAAAATAGTTATTTTTGTAGCTAGTGCGCGAAATGCTACTTTGGTGATCGAGAATTGAATTTTTTAACGAGTTAAAAAATTAGTTGAGATCACCAAAGTAGTTCGCGCACGTGTTACAAACAAAATTTTTTCTACAACCATCAAAATGTGTATATCCCTTAAAATTGTTTTAAATCATTTTTTTCTTGAATTTTTGCTTGATTGGGGACCACAAAAGTTAAAATATAATACTCATAGAGTTTACATGCAGTGCGCGAAATATGTATTTCGCGCACGTTGTTATGGTAACATAGGAAAATAAAAAAAGTATCATTTCGCATATTGTTATTAATGCGTGACCTCGTCATTTTTTGAAGTTTGTAGAAAAATTTTTTCATGAATGCAAAAATTTTAAACAAATTTTACAGCATATTTTAACAGCATTGGACTCTACGCGCTTTGTTTTTTGAAAATTGTTGTATTAATGTTTCAATCTCTAACTCTTGAATTAAAGTAGACTCGATTGAAATGATGGCAAGGTTGTCCAATCGTTCTTGAACCATAGCAGAATGTAAATATAGTTTTTAAAGATTTTAATTTAGAAAACGATCTTCCCGCTGTGACATTGTCAATAAAAATTAGCAACGCCACAAAAATGTTTGGGCGAGAATACTGTAAATTATTGGTTACAATGTAATTTAGGGTAGTAATTGGCGAATAAGTGATACTTTTCTCAAAATTCTGCAAAAACTGCAATTCTTGCATAAGTTCTATCCCATTTATATCAAATTAATTTCCATTTTTATCACTTAATATACCAGTAGAACACCCACACTTTAACTTTCACTTTTTGACCTTGGGACACCTTGGTCGCCATTTCTTTTACCTTGACGCCCACGTGGGGGATCGTATTTTTTGCTGCGAAATTTGAATTTGTATTCTAATAAAGGGTTCTAGTCTTGTAAGGCTGTTATAGGAACCTGTTCGTGGGGTTCGCTCGTGCTATTAAAATTGCATTCTAATAATGGGGAGGTATAGTTTATAGATAGGACATGTAAAGATGATGATAAGTGTTTTTCATAATAAAAAGATGTGATTTAATCTGTGTTTATTATTCTTAATATTTATTAGGGCCGGTTTTGATTTTTATCAAATATTTCAAGGATATAAAAACCCCAGCGTAGACCTGACACATATCGATTATACTCTATGCAGTCTTTAAGTGTTAGCTCAAATTTTTGAGTATAATTTCTATCTTAAAGTTTAAAACGCAATTCTGATAAAGATAACTGTTTTATAAGATGATTTTCGTAATATTGTTTATTGCAAAGAGGTTGCATAATTGTTATTAAAACTATTACGTTTCTTTTAATTTTCATTTGAGGATTGTGACGAAAATTTATGTATACATATTTCGTATTATTTCACTTCGATGTCATTTATAAATAAATGAGTAATTCAGATTATCTAATTAATTTGCTTAGGGCAATAACGTGCTTTAAATGATTTTATCTATATAATGCATTTATTAAGTTGTTATACAATGGGTTAATATGAATGGGAAAGTAACTCATTGACATCGTGTTAAATGAATGTGTTTTACAAATATTTTGTAAATTTTTGCTGTTGCTGCAAAATACATGAATGACTAAAATTAAGTATCGGGTAAAATAATATTTTATACTTTAATTTGATCTCGGTTTTATCGGTAAATTTTCTTATTGGGTATATCTGATAAGTTGATAACCATTGATTGATTGATTATCAACTCCTATACACGAAAATATACCTCTGATTTACTGCATGTTCAATTATGCATGTACCTTACGTTATAAGGGCTTTTCTACCATCTGATGTGGTCGTGCTAATTTAAACACTTTAAATTTTCTAATCTGAAATTAGGGGCATCGTAATTTAACATATTTTAAATTTCATAGAGAGTATCACTATCATCAAGATTTGAGATACAATTTAACTCATTCATATCATCGTTTTCATCTTGAACGATTATACTGTAATAGTTTTAGTTTATTAACAAACCCTAAAACATCTAATATCCCTGATTCTGATTCATAATAATAATAATACTCATTCGATGATGATTACACTTTAAATACATGCAAAGGATAATATACAGCCTTTATCGGTCACTATGATTATTACATAAATGTGAGATTATTCTTAAATTAGCTGTTTTCAGCACGACAGGCGTCCCCAGAAGTACAACACACGCTTTGAAACATACTTCCCCGTTCTCAGAAGCTGTACCGTATTCATCATCTTCTTGAATTTATCTTTACCCGATTTCCAGCCAGTAGCACGTTTTCTATTTTATCTTGAGATATTTTCTATTGTTACTAATTTAACGAATCATTAATATAAGCATATATATATATATATATATATATATATATATATATATATATATATATATATATATAAATTACAATGTATTTGAAATGACCCTGTTTTATTGACATTTTATAGAAGCGGTCGACCCTGGAATTTTTAAATGTTAATCAAATAAGACAAATATAGGAACTTGCTCTCGGGTTTTCGCGCCCTTGCCGTGACCCCATGGCTGGAAATAGTATTCTAATAAGAAAGTCCTAATTCTACCTCATAAGGCAAGTACAGGAACATGTGTTAGGGTCTGCGCCCTCCTGTAGCAGCCCCCTTGTTGGGAAATTTTAATTTGCATCGCTTTCTACTCGTGTATAGACTAATGAATATTTTCTGTAACAAATGTGGCGCCATCTAGTGGTATATTTTTAAAGTAACGAATTTTTTCTGTAATATCGGTGGCGTCGCCTAGGGGTATATTTCTAGGACTAATTATGGTTTGTTTGTGGCACCATCTAGTGAAGTAAGCACTAATGACTGTTTTCTGTAATAGAGGTTGATCGTATTCGTATCTCACTCTCGTCTTCCTCGTACCCCCCCGCTCTCTCACACACACACACAGTCACAGACACAGTCACAGACACAGTCACAGACACAGTCACAGACACAGTCACAGACACAGTCACAGACACAGTGTTACGTTTAATTGGCAATTCTTGCAAATTTTCTGTAGTTAGGTATTAGCTGCCGGTACATGTGTGTACTGTGGGTTGCCTATTCATCAAAAATTGACAAATTTAGTAAATAAACAAATTCTTTGGTAATTTTTAATTTTTATTATTGTTACTGACAATTCCATAATGCACTTCCGGTGAAAAATTCTCCCCTCAACGTCTTCCGCTAACAATTTTTGACATTGAGATTAGAAGGTTGAATTGTGTGGATGCCATTTTCTTTATTCGATTTCTTTAATTAAAAATCGCCCTATCAAAAAGGGGATCTGAAAGATTAGTGGCCTTTAGAAATTAAAATAATTAAGCCGTTATTGTGGTTCTGGTCTTACCTTAATTATTTTCTCGATTCGAGGATTAAAAGTAACCACACAATTCCAAGTTCTTTATCGGTGCACATTCCACCGTAGGGTAAATATTCATCGGAAGCCTAACCACACTGTAAATTTATCTACTTTATTTTAGCATTATTACTACCTTACTATTACCCTATTATTTACCACTCGTGGATAAGATTCAATTGTGTCGATACCTTCTCCAAAGGCTCGCACTACACCGTAGAGGTATGTTACCAGCTTAATTCTGGATATCCATCACTAAATTAATTTATTGTAGCCGGTAGTGTAACTATCATGCCACTGTTGATGTATTATTATAGTACCACGATATACTGATGGTACACTATTCTCTGGAAGTACACCGACTATAAGCAGTTCAACTACGGGAGTAACAGTATTTGCCTAAGGTCAGATCTGTGTTGTGTTTTGTCCGTTGTCCATCCACCTATAGTTCTGGATATTGTGATTTCATGTGTTGATGATTCACCGTCCAACTTTGTTCTACATGCTTTGTTAACCTAAAAGAAATTTGTTGTGTGTATCAAATATTTTAACAGTCAATTATTGTGTACCTACTTACCTACCCAAGTTAGTTATTTTTATGTGTCACTTTGCTCCGTTTCTTTCTTTTGTTGTGTAAATACATACCTACTTTTATGTTACATTGCACACTCTACCGTTGCTTGACTCATGCATTATATTAATTGATGTAACGTATAACTTCTTCTGTATAAAGTACAGTTTACACCTATCCATGTTCAACATGCTTATCGTGGACGACGCTTTATTATCACGAAGCAGTTAGTTAGGTATAATAGACTTAATTAAGAATCAGTATTTTGGGATGTTTTGAACCCCTTTAGTTTTGTTTTATTATGGTAATTCATTCCCCCCCCTTTTTCGCGTAGAAGTACATTCATAATTTGGTTTTAATAACACTCATGATTTATTTGTTCTTCTATCTGTATGTGAGGCTAGAACAATTTATTTTTTTGTTGAAATATTAAGTATGTGTATTCTAAGTTTGCGAGGCCTATCCGAGTACTGGGTTTTTTTTTTGTATTATAATTAGATAATAAAATTTTGTGGATCATTATGTTAGCCACTGCGTCGATTGTTCGCGCCGTTAATATAATTCCTTGTGTTATTTGGATTTTAGTTACGGTAATTTCTTTTTGTATATAGATATATTTTTGTACTAATCTTTAAGATATCTGATCTCCCCTCAGATCTTTGCTAATAGAAAACAAACCAGATTAAAAATTAAATTTCCGTTTGTTATAAATTGAATTTAATATATTTATCGTCCTCATCCATTTAAGTTTTGGTTATACAATTAAACCTTTCTTATTACTTTATCCTTCCTTTGTATACGCTTACGGGTCCTAAATTACTTATGAAGCTGAAGTAGTGTGAAATCGTTTCGAAGGTTCGTGTATTCAAAAAAACATATAATTAAGCTTCTGGCGCCCCTTTATTGTCTTTCTTTAAATATCAGTCACCCACGATCCTTACCGACTGTTTAGCTGGCCACGAACCCTTTTTTTCCACCCCGCCCAATAAGCTACCTGCCTATTATCCTTCTACCTTCATTGTTCTTTCTTTCTATCTGGGGTAACAACAGTAACAGACACCGTCACAGACACAGTCACAGACACAGTCACAGACACAGTCACAGACACAGTTACAGACAGTCACAGATACAGTCACAGACACAGTCGCAGACACAGTCATAGACAGTCACAGACACAGTCACAGACACAGTCACAGACACAGTCACAGACACAGTCACAGACACAGCCACAGACAGTCACAGACACAGTCACAGACACAGTCACAGACATACTCACAGACACAGTCACAGACACAGTCACAGACACAGTCACAGACAGAGTTACAGACACAGTCACAGACACAGTTACAGACACAGTCACAGACACAGTCACAAGCACAGTCACAGACACAGTCACAGACACAGACACAGTCACAGACACAGTCACAAACAGTCACAGACACAGTCACAGATACTGTCACAGACACAGTCACAAACACAGTCATAGACACAGTCAAAGGCACAGTCACATACACAGTCAGAGACACAGACACAGACACAGTCACAGACACAGTCACAGACACAGTCACAGACACAGTCACAGACACAGTCACAGACACAGTCACAGACACAGTCACAGACACAGTCACAGACACAGTCACAGACACAGTCACAGACACAGTCACAGACACAGTCACAGACACAGTCACAGACACAATCACAGACACAGTCACAGACACAGTCACAGACACAGTCACAGACACAGGCACAGACACAGTCACAGACACAGTCGCAGACACAGTCACAGACACAGTTCGCGAAAACACGCGAACACGAAAACACGCTAACGAGAAAACACGCAAATGCGCTAACGCTATAACATGCAAACACGCAATCACGCTAACGCGAAAACACGCAAACACGAAAACACGCAGATACGCAAACACGAAAGGCACGCACGCACGCACGCAAACACGAAAGCACACAGACCAGGAGTTGGAGATCATCATCCCCATATAGGTAAAATTTTACGACGCGAGGCTATCAGCGAAGGCTGTTTCGGCGAAAATAACGGTTCCTATCCGAGCATTACCGAGTACTTACACCCTTTCCTCCAATATAATTTAGCTATAATTTAAATAAAAAAAAGCGCATGTGTCTACATGTTGTCGGCCTTGGGGGGCTGGGATAGAATATAGGATATTCAATCAATCAATCTTGGTCTCATACCATCGAAGTACGGGGAGAGGGTGGTTGTGGACCTGGTGGAATTTGAATTTTGCTGCCATTCAAATCAAATCAATCTCAAGCACCACGAATGAAAAAATTTTAAAAAGTCAATCTCATCATCGAAACGTAGACTGTCCTTGAAAATAAAAATATGATGCTAAATTGTATTTCAAATTTTTAACAAACGATTTACCTGTGTTGTTTTAAATTATCACCAAATATGCAGGCACAAAATATATAGTTACAACAAGATGGAGCTCCAGTCCATTTTTCGCGACAGGTTAGAACTTTGTTAGTTAACACATACTAAAATCGTTGATTATCTTCGGTATTTGGTTATCGCTGTTCAAACTTACAACCGTCCACCCTTATTTCACATTAAATTTTCTGTCTATACAGCCCTAATTTATATATGCTTCTCCTCTAGACTGACGTTTGATTAATCGATTGTTTGATTAACGGATCATACGATTAATTGATTATTTAATTATCAATTAATTAAAATCGATTATCGTCAGTCGCTGTTCAAACTTACAACTGTCCACCCTTATTCCATATTAAATTTTCTGGCCATGCATCCCTAGTTTATGTATTATATTTTATTATGTTCTATGTATTATTTGACGTAAATATTTAAATACATATTTAAATTTAATTTTTACCCAATTATATTCTTAACGCATTGTCATTTTACTCTGGACTGACGTTCTCATATTAACTAACGTTTGATTAAACGATTAATTGATTATTTCATTACTCGAAAATATGACTAATCGATTACTTGATTAATCGTTCATATGATTAATCGATTATTTGACTACTCATTAATTAAAGAAGAATGATTGTCTTGAGTACTTGCTTATCGATGTTCAAACTTACAACCGTCCACACTATTGCAAATTGAATTTTCTGTCCATAGAGCCCTAATTTATATATTATATATTTCACTATGTTCTATGCATAATCTACCGTAAATACTTAAATATGAAATAAAATTTAACATTTACCCCGTTATATTCTTAATGCATGCACTATATATTCACTAATTAACTAACTTTTGATTAATCGATTGTTCGGATTAATGGATTATAGGATTAATCGATTTAATGGCTAATCGATAATTTGATTAATCGATTAAATGACAAATCGATTTTTTGACTATGGATTAATTTAAGAAAATGATTATCTTCAGTATTTGATTATCGTTGTTCAAATTTACAACTGTCCACCCTTATTCCATATTAAATTTTCTGTCCATACATCCCTAGTTTATATATTATGTTTCACTATGTTCTATGTATTATTTGCAGTAGATTCTTAAGTACATAACTAAATTAGCTTTTACCCTGTTATGTTTTTAATTCATGCAGTATATTATGTTTCTTTAGATTGACGTTCTCCATTTAACTAACGTTTGATTAATCGATTATTTGATTATCGATTAATAATAAAAAATCGATTATTTTAGTAATTAGTTACCGATTGTTCAAATTTATTATTTCCCACGCCCAATTCCGGGTTTTACGCATATTTACCCTCAATCGAAACTCAAAATCGATAACATAGGTGTTAAAACGCCATTTTTCAGTAATAGGTCTTGGGTGCGATGTTAAAAATCATGAATTATCATACAAAACAGGGAAATTTTCCACTCGGTAAATTACTAACTCAAATTTAAACTCATAAGTGAGCGATATTCGCTTCAAATTTCTCATTAAATTCTCATTAAATTAATTGAACTCCTACTAATAAATCGTTAAAAAAATGTTGTACTCATAAAAGTTTAGAAGTATTAACAACGCTGCTTAGTATTTGCGCCAATAAATAATTTTATGAAATGCATACACTTTACACTTTTCCTTTCACCTTTGTATATTCTACGTAAACGCTTACTATTACCAAAACTAGTAATAATAAATGCATACCATCAAACCAATTTTGGTTTGGATAGGGCGGGAATTTATAAAATTAATTGTAAAAATTGTGAACAAATATATGTGGGATAAACTAAACGACCTATCAAAATTCGCTTTAAAGAACATTTAGCTCATATAAAATACAAACGTTGGAATAAGTCTGCCGTAGCCCTACATATGTTTGATAAAAGTCATGTAGTAGATGAGGTATCATTAATCAAACATGTTAGTAATAAGCACAAACTTGATTGTTATGAAAGTTTAGAGATCTTCAAAAACAAACAAATTCTAATGAATAATGATGATCAAGGACCTTTAGGCTACTCATAACTCATTAAACTTTTATAACTTTCATACTTCGCCCTAGTCGACCGCTGATGATGACTGCGTAGCTATCGAAACGCGTTTGGGGTGTTTTAATTTTGTGTGATACGTGGGTGTGTTTTATTTGTGACAGATCCTGCCACAGTTCCAGTGTTCCAGATTTTTAAACTAAGTAAAAATTATGGTGCCGCAAACACCGCAAGCATCGAAGGTAGTAAATATAAATTATTTATACCTAATCAGCAGACTAGATTATAAGCACGCAACGTAAACATTCGAGAGCTCTAGGTTAACTTAAAGCAAACTAATGGCCGCGATCTTACTTGCAAAGGTCTTTGCAGTCCCTGTATATTACAAAACAAGAAATAATATACAAATCATAGCACCTAGACCGTTAAACATAATTTAAAAAAAAAAGCAATGGGTTGTATTTAAATAAGTGTTAACAGTAACGTATACGAGAAAGCGACAGTTAAATCAGCTGACAAATCACAAAATAATATACAACTATAGAACACAATGAAGTTTAATTTAAGTATAAAATTGGGTCACACGAGTATCACTGCTTCAATAGAAGTCAACAAGGTGTATCTACGGTTTTCATTATGGAACAGACGTAGCCCTAACGAATAATATATCTGAAAAAGCTCCATGGTGGAGAAGCCCTTTATTACGAGGAGCGACGAAAAAGATGGTGATGGAGATAGTGATAGTATTACTACCCCTATTACAAGCCCTGAAGCAATATAAATATGTAGTCCATGCACCGATAAAGAGATATATCGCACAGAAACCTTCAAATACGAAATTTTTAGTCTGGGAAGAGTGAACCAAATAAGTTTGTTGTCTTAAATGTCATCCACAACAATTTAAAAGCTACAACGCAAGGAAAATTCTAGGTACGCTTTGCAATATTTGTGCCACAAAAACCCGCTAGATAGAGTTTATTTATACGATTTGAAGGTAGAATGTGTGTATATATATATATATATATATATATATATATATATATATATATATATAGGGTGGGCCAATAGTGCATAAGTGGAAGATTGTGGGTTTATTAAGGAATATTTCTGAAGTTTGTTAATGGGATGTGGTGGGGTATCCTGAAGGCTACAAACCTAAAATATTTTTACTTGAATCGCAAAGATTGTATAGGGCGATCTATATCAAAGGTACATTCTTAAATGGAACCTGCTGTGTATTATCGCATATTTGGATTCCTTGGTCAATTCTAGTGCGCCGTTATGTATTACACGTGGTACCTAAAACGAATCGTTTACCCGCAATTAAATTAAATTAAATTAAATACCGCTGTGATCACAAAACTTAGAGGGCCACGACTCTGCGGTGTTCCTAGACATGAAATAGTACTAGCGTAGGCCAGCCGGTCAAATCCCAATTTTTATTGTGTTTAGACAAATGAATTACTTTGTCAATTTTGAAAATTTCAATCAATGGTAACTTTATTTTTTCACATTAACCGAACATGTTTCCCTTTTTTCATCAAACGCGGAAATTTTTTACCTTTCTAACGATATAAATTAGTCGGTATCTACCGTTCGGTAGATTTCTTTTAATTTCACAATTTCTAATTTTTAATTTTTATTTTGTATTATCTAGTAACCCCTAGGAAAATAAACAAAAAAAAACGTTTCACATTATAAAATATTATTGATTAAGTTGAAAAACAAATAAACACAAAAAACGCGCTAAAATAAAAATAAAAATCATTTTAATAAATCTTCATAATGTCTGCCACCTTGTTCCAGGCAAATTTGAATTCTACGACGCAAAGAATTTATAACCCTATTTAATATTACTGGGTTGATAGTTATAAAAACGTTTCGGATTCTATTTTTTATATCTACCGCAGTGGTTGGTAGTTCAGTACACACTTTTTCCTTGTATCCCCACAAAAAGGAATCAAGCGAAGAAATATCTGAAGAGCTCGCTGGCCATCGTGTTGATCCATCACTTTCTATCCACTATTCAACAAATGCAATATTAAGCCATTCACGTACTAGACGGGCACGGTGTGGAGGTGCTTAAAATAGATGTCCCTAATTTGGGTAAGCGGTACATCTTCAAGGAATCTAATTTATTATCGAGGAAATTCAAGTACAAATTCCAATTTAGAATACCGTCGAAGAAAAAGGGACCAACAACTGAAGTACCGAATATGTCTACCAAAACATTAATTATTAATTGACTATGAACTCGGAAATAGTGAGGGTGAGGTTTTTCATCTGAGTAATAATGAAAACTGTGTTGGTTAACAAATCCATTGCTGTGGAAGGTACACTCGTCTATAAACATGACCTTATCCAAAAATTGTACATTTTCATTTAACTTTCGTTCTACCCAATTGCAAGAAGTAATCCTGTTTTGAAAATCGGTCTCCTTGAGCTCTGAATCTAGATGGATTTGTTTTTTTTTTATTACTCTTCTGACAGATGTTCTACTTCTTTGGAGTCATCGTGTACTCGTATGGGGATTTTCTATTACTGCAGTTAAAATATTGAGTTGACTATCTTCGTTCGACGCAGGTTTAATTCTTTCCTGGTCTTCAAGATAATTTTTTTCTGTTTCAATAAATTTTTCTAACACATTTTTGAACGATTCTTCGTTTGGATGACGCTCCCGGTCAGGATATCTTGCTATGTACACTCGACTCACCAGAAACGGATTTTTAGAGCATTCTCCAAGAATAAAAACCATATCAATCATTTCATTTTGAGAAAAACTTTCCATTTTTATCAGTCAAATTACTATTAACTACTCAAAAAAAATCTAACTAGAAATAGCAGCACGAACTAGTATCTAATGTCAAAGTAAAGTTAAAATGACAGAATTGGTTTATCTTTCACAACTGAAAATTGAAAAATACAGTAAATACACAAAAATGGTGAAATTAAAAGAAATCTACCGAGATTAGATAAAGCCTGTCCGGTAGAACTGAACGGGTATCGGATTAACAAGGAGGATTGTCAATATATGGTTCTATTGTGCTTGAAACCGCCTTAATGCTTTGCTGTCTCGTACTTATTGTACGTGACAAAGAAAGATGGATATATTATGAATAATGCCTCTATTTCTGCCGAACAAAAGCGTTTGCAACTTTCACACATAATGACAAGGCAATAAGAATCAGATGCAGGTAGAATAGAAATTCAATAGGTATAATAAAATGCCAGTGGTTCTCAACACTGCTTTAACATTATATAATTTGTGAAGAAATGCAACTTTTGTATAATAAAAATAATAATCGATTACTAATTACCTATAAGTAATTTCAATTGACACCTTTCACTTATACTTATAACAACAATAACAAATACATTTTTATTATAGTTAGTAAATATTAATTAAATTACAAAGATATACTTTTATAATTAAATGTAAAATTATAATTGTCATTCGGCTTCAGATTCATCACTTCCTGAGTCATCCAAATCTTGGAAAGATCATCGTCATCACTTTCTTCAGTGTTAACTGTGAAAATAAGAGGTCTTACTTCATCCACAATCTCTTCATTAACAAAAGTATCTTTAATTATTTTATCCGTATGATCAATACATTTTTGCCATATTTCCGCACTAACTGTTTTTAATGCGTCGTTCCACGTATTAAGAACATCTTCGTCTTTTCCGGATGTCGCAACGATACTTTTGTCGTATTTGTTCTTAGTAATGCCCCATACCAACTCAATTGGATTGAAATGGCAATGATACGGAGGCAGGCGCAAAACTTCATGTCCATATGATAGAGCTAGCTCATCGATTACATATTTTTCGCATTGGTCTACTTTGTTTCTTTTGGCCAATTCCACTAACTCTGCCTTTGTCATAAAATTTTCCCACGCTATTTTTTAGCGGTTAACCATTGCTGTATTTCTTCTTTTTCCAAGAAACTTTGACTGCCTTCTCTGCCTTTCGAGAATGATAACTCGCATTGTCAAGGACAATTATTGATGGTTCCTCTAATTTTTGTAAAGTGATTCCTCAAACCATTTTTCGAACAATTCTGCGTTCATATTATCGTGATAATCTAATGATTTATTTTTGTACCGAAAATTAATTGACTTCCGTCGATAAAACCGTTTCTGTTACCTGCTTCAATGATAATAAATCGTTTTCCATCTGATGATTTGTTCGGTTGATGTAAACTCTTTGCACTGTTATCTTGCCAAGTACATTTTGACGTACTACCTTTACTAAATATCCACGTTTCGTCTGTAAAACAAACTGTCTCGAACTTTCGGAGTTAAGATTTTGAGATACTTTCTCAGAAAAACGTTTCTTTTGGCGACAATGTGGCTTTGTTCACACAAACCGCGTCTATTGTTGGTTTTGGAATTTAAAGCCCATATTTTTAACACTAGAGCCAAACTGGTTTTCCTATTTCATACGCGGTTCTCAATTTTAAGAAGTTTAATAATGAATTTAACGTTACGTGTTCCTTCTTCGCGTACATCTCGTATATTAATGCACGAATTGTTTGTTTTCCATTTTCTGGAAAATCTGTAGTGCAAAGTTTGACACGCTGTTTTTCACTGGAGGTTCCAACTCGCCGCCATTTTTTTTAAAGCACAGATTTTCCCACCGTCGAAACCGAAAGTTTTAACGCGTTTGCTGTTCTTTGTTGAACAGAAAATGTAGATAATAGTGGACCACCATTTTCTTTTCTTCTTTAAAATAATCGACTGTATTTAAAACTAATTCGGAATTTCTTTACTCAACTTTTCGGCATTATATTAATGGTTAGTTTATATAAACGCTTACTCAAAGAATAATGATAATATAGATATTGCAGTTGTTTTATTTATACCTATATGTACCTACTAAATGGTATAATAATCTATTATTAATTACTTATTGTTACAGTATTGCATATTTATTTGGATTCTTTTGTAATTGAGTACACTAAAACGTCATTACCATACTTAGGTATACAATGAACTTTCTAAATGTAAATTGAAATACCTATACTTAATCGAATATTCATTATTATGAATGGCTTTTATAAATGTTTATTATAAAACTTGCATTCTTCCATAAATTTTAAATGTAATGTTAAAGCAGTGTTGAGAACCACTGGCATTTTATTATACCTATTGAATTTCTATTCTACCTGCATCTGATTCTTATTGCCTTGTCATTATGTGTGAAAGTTGCAAACGCTTTTGTTCGGCAGAAATAGAGGCATTATTCATAATATATCCATCTTTCTTTGTCACGTACAATAAGTACGAGACAGCAAAGCATTAAGGCGGTTTCAAGCACAATAGAACCATATATTGACAATCCTCCTTGTTAATCCGATACCCGTTCAGTTCTACCGGACAGGCTTTACCAACAAATTCCTATTGTTAAAAAGGTAAAAAAATTCCACATTTGATGCAAAAATGAAAAAATGGCGGTTCCATTGATTAAAATAATTTTTATTTTATTTTTATTTCAGTTCGTAATTTTGTTTTTTGTGTTTACGTGTTTTCTTAAATAATGTTTTATAATGTGAATCGTTTTCTGTTTATTTTCCACGGGTTACAAGAGAATACAAACTAAAAATTGAAAAATGCAGCAAATTAATTTGAAATTGTGAAAAAAGAAATCAAACAGAATACAGATACCTACAAATTTATATCGTTGGAAAGGTAAAAAAATACCGAATTTGATGCAAAAATGAAAAAATGGCGGTTCCATTTGAAAAAAATCAAGTTACCATTGATTGAAACTTTTTAAATTGACAAAGTAATTTTTCTAAACACAAGAAGAATTCGGATTTGACCGTCTGCTTTACTCTAGTACATTTGATGCTAGTCACATCGCAGAGTCACGGCCTTCTAAGTTTTGCTATACTTTTTGTAAAAATGACGATTTGCGACCAAACGATTCATTTTACGTACCATGTGTGATACATAAAATCGCACTATAGTTGACCATGGAATCCAAATATGCAATAATATACAGGGTTCTGTTTAAAAAGTGCAACTTTTATATAAATCGTCCTGTATAAACTTTGCGATTCAAGTGAAAATATTTTACGTTTGTAGTATATATATATATATATATATATATATATATATATATATATATATATATATATATATATATATATATATATATATATATATATATATATATATATATATATATATATATATATATATATATATATATATATATATATATATTTGAGTTATTTCGATTTTTCTTAAAAAATTGAAATTACAGAGTTTGCTTTGAAAATGTACCTCCTTAACTGTTGAAAAATAAAGGTTATCTAATTTATATGAGAATAAGTACACAGATAGAGCTTCCTTTTAATGTGAATAAGATGACATAATTGCATACAGGGTGCTTATAATTGACTTGCCAATCAACCATTATTCGAACTAGTAAAAGTGTACTTTTTCAAATAAAACAACCTGTATATTAATACATTTTTGGTTTCTACATATTAACCCTTATCAGTTCGCCATACAACTCCCTATCCCTAAATATAGCCGTTTCCGAATTATTTTCAATTTTTCAAAATGTATAAGATTATTGAGACATTTTTAAGTCTATGGCCTCGTATAGATAAAAAAGAACATCATAAAACAATTGTATTATACATTAAAAAACGCAACAGAAACTAATATATTATGATAGAAGACTAATTACAATTTTTGTACTGGAGGCATTGCATGTTGACAAGAATTAGACAAATATCTACTTCAATTTCAAGTAAAATTCTAAAATCAAGTGTGCTTCTTATAAAAATTGAATGTTTGACGTAAATAAATGAAACTGTAGTTAACCATTTACGAGTGTTATTGTGAGTAATCAAGATTTTTATAAAATGAATTTTACACAAAATGAGTTAGTTGATATGATATTCGTGTTGGGTGTTGCAGAAAGAAACTGTTTATTGGCCAGCAGAATTTATGCTGAAAGATATGCACATAGAAGACTCCAAACGCAAGATCGTTTCAGAAAGTTATGAGTAGATTTATTGCAACTTCATGTGCCAATTACTCCAAACATGAACGTGTTAAACCTTCTACAAATGAAGATAGTGAATTGAAGGTTCTTCTCGCCATCGAAGAGGATCATCACAGAAGCCAAAAGGACATAAGTGAAATAGTTGGTATAAGTGAGAGATCAGTAGACCTTCTTTTAAAGAGGAATCGCTACATCCCTATCATATTCAGTTACACCAAGAATTGAGCGATGCCGACTTTGATCATCGAGTAAGATTTTGTAATTGGGCCAAAGAAAAAATTACTTTCTCAAAACCCAAATCTTTTTTATAATATTATATGGACAGACGAATCAACATTTCATAAGAATGGATTTGTTAATACACCTAATTTTCATTATTATTACTCAGAAAATCCACATTTATTAAGACAAGTTGATAACCAACATAAGTGGCCTTTAAGTGTCTGGGGTGCCATCGTTCGGGATTATGTCATCGGTCCATTCTTTTTTGATGGACACTTGAATGGTGAGAGAAGTACCTTAACTTTTTGCGTAACGATTTACCGGGCTTATTAGAAAATATTACTCTTCATATTAGAGCCACAATGTGGTATCAACATGATGGCGCTCCTGCTCACTACTCTGCAGATATAAGAGATTATCTCAATAGAGTCTTTCCAAATAAATGGATTGGGCGAAATGGACCTGTGAGGTGGCCAGCTAGGTCCCCTGATCTGACAAGAATAGATTTCTTTTTATGGGGATACATAAAAAGTATTGTCTATAGGGAACCACCAACCACTGCCGAAGATATGCGTAATCGTATAACACAGGCTTTTCATAACATTACTCCTGAGTTGTTGCGTAGTGTTGAACAGTCTTTTAAAGATCGACTTCAGGTCTGTATCCGAGAAAACGGACAACATTTTGAACGATTATTATAAATCATTATCGCTAATGATTAGCGTTAAATTTTTTTTTTTTTATTTTATTAGTTTTGTATTTTTAGAAATAATTTTAATAATTATAGTGTATTAGTTTCTATTGCGTTTTTAAATTTGCAATACAATTGTTTTTTTTTCTATTTATACGAGACCATGGATTTAAAAAAATGTTCCAACAATCTTATACATTTTGAAAAATTGAAAATAAATCGGAAACGGCTATATTTAGGGATATGGAACTATATATCGAATTGATAAGGGTTAATATGTAGAAACCAAAAACGGAATAATATACAGGGTGTTGTATTTGAAAAAGTAAACTTTTACTAGTTGGAATAATGCCTGATTGGCAAGTCAATTGTAAACACCCTGTATGCAATTATGACATTTTCTTTGCATTATAAGAAAGCTCTATCTGTGTACTTGTTCTAATATAAATTAGATAACTTTTGTTTTTCAACGGTTAAGGAGGTACATTTTCAAAGCTATCTCTGTAATTTTAATTTTTTTTTTAAAATCGACATAACTCAAAAACGGCTATATTTAGGGATAGGGAAATATATTGCGAATTTGTTAGGAACAATGTGTAGAATTCAAAAAAGTAATAATATACAGGGTAGTCCATTAAATTTTTTTTTATTATAGTTTGGTCATGTTTAAATAAACAACCTGTATACACGTGAATAATTTTAAAATATGCACACAACTAGACTATAACCCTATTCCAAATTTTATTAATCTAGCTTATATGAAACGGAAGATATAGAAGAAGTCGCTCTTGTTGCGGGCCCTATATATATATATATATATATATATATATATATATATATATATATATATATATATATATATATATATATAGGATGTCCCTAAATTGCATAGCCAAAAGTATAAGGAAGATTACTTAGGTAAAAATAAACCGATTTAAGTAAACTTGCCTTAGTCCAAAAGTTGATAATAACGAAGCTACATGGTGTCAAAGTTGAAAAAATAAATCACGTTTTCTTTCATATCTTGCGACTGCTTTGAGCTAATTTTTTTAAATTTCTTATATGGGGTGTTTCTTGGAATGAGAAATTCAAATTTATCATCTCTACAACCATTAGGACATGTTTCAGCCGCTATATCTGTTTTGGGCTACACTGTAGGCCCTTTTAGTACGCAATAGTAGTTTTCCCTACCTTTTCTGCTTAAAAAAAGTATACCTTCTTGATATCGGTAAGAGCACCGGTTTCCGAGCAAAACGCATCTAAAGCTCATGATGCATGCAAATTATCCAAAAGTATGAAACTAACCATAATTATGGCTCACAGTTTCACTAATTCTGAAATGGTGGATATGCTTTTAGTCTATAAACTTGCAACGGTTGAAGAAGTGTACGAATTTATAGGGAAACATATCCTTTCCGTAAAACTCCAAATCAGCACACTTTTGCTAATATCGAAAGACGTCTCCGCGAAAATGGCAAGTTTCAACCAAGCCATCTAAATTCTGGACGTAGACGAACCATAAGGACGATGGAAATAGAAGAAGAGATTTTGGACGCTGTTGAAATAAATCCAAAGACCAGCACACGACGTGTAGAATTAGAATTGGGAATTTCGAAATCACAGAGTTTTTCAAGAACAATTATTATACCTATGGATCCTCATCAACGTTTAGCTTTTCTGTCGATTTAATATTCATAGAAGAATCGAAAATCCAATGTTTAGTAAAAATATTTTGTTCACAGACGAAGCTATTATTACTAGATGCCGTATTTTCAAAGTTCATAATGAACATGTTTATGCTGTTGAAAATCCTCATTAAACGAGATTATGTCATTATCAGCATCAATTTCAAGTAAATATCTGGGCTGGAATTGTAAACACTTTTATTATTGGTCCCTTTGTACTGCCAAATTGGCTGAATGGAGATAGGTACTTGAACTTTTTAATACAAAATTTACCTATTTTATTGGAAGATTTGCCCTGACGCCTTCGTCGTGACCTTTGGTTTATGCATGATGGCGCACCTCCTCATTTTACTTTAAACATAAGACAACATTTAAGTTTATACATCCCCACTTAATACGCAAGAGGAACTGTTGGCAAGAATAATTCATGAAGCCAATTTATTGAAGAATCGTCTTGAAGTATTGTCCAGAGTACATTGTAATTTTCTAAAAAGAATTAACTTGTGCATACCTTCCAGAAAAGTTCATCAATTGCACTTGTTAAAACAAAATTTACATAACATAATTTTATTTTTTTAATTTTTACATAGTTTTTGGTTGATAATAATGCATTTAACTGTTTAACTTTGTTCTTCATATTGTTAATTATTGTTTTTGTTTTTTCTTCAATAATTATTGTTCTTGAAAAACTTCATTCCTCTTTATAAAATACTTATCTTTTTTGGGATTTTTTAATGGTGTACTTTAAATTATACAATCTAAACGTTTCGATAACACTTAATACTTTCGTCAGTAGTAATGTTTGTTAAAAATTGTTAAAGATGTAGTAAACAATTTTGTCAAATTTGAAAAATTCAAACATAAACATAAGCCTGCTATTAATATAACAGTTTGAGAAACGTATAAGCCAACTATAAAATTATAGTAAAGAATAACTAAGTATTTTATTATGAGTGTTAATGGTGAAAGTTTACATTTTCATATTTAATTCCTCTTTATTTTTTTTTTTCAATAAATCGGCTTCATGAATTATTGTTATACTTTTGGATAATTTGCATGCATCATGAGCTTTAGATACGTTTTTCACGGAAACCGGTGCTCTTAGCGATATCAAGAAGGTATACCTTTCGTAAGCAGAAAAGGTATAGAAAACCATTTTTCCATACTAAAAGGGCCTACAGCGTAGCACAAAAAAGTTGTAGCGGATTAAACATGTCCTAATGGTCGCTTGTAGTGCCCTCTAGGAAATACACCGAAATCGGTTATAAATTTGAATTTCTCATCTCAAGAAACCCCCATACAAGAAATTTTATAAAATTAGCTCAAAGCAGTCGAAAGATATGAAAGAAAATGTGATTTATTTTTTCAACTTTGACACCCTGTAGCTTCGTTATTATTAACTTTTGAACTAAGGCATGTTTAGTTAAATCTTCATTATCCTTTATATATATATATATATATATATATATATATATATATATATATATATATATATATATATATATATATATATAGTCTGATTGATTTTACGTTTCATATATAGATATTTTATGATAAAAGATAGAAAAAAGTTTAAGAAGAAAAAATACTCTACATTCAATTATTAATAATGCTACATATTCAGAAAAACAAATTACACAAAAACAAAAGAGCATCGCAAAATAAATGATTTTTTTTGAAATGGAACCGGCACTTTTTTTTAATATTCTGAAAGAGGTTTACATTCTCTTTACAATGGTACCAAATAAGTTATTATTATTTTGGCACAATATTTTTTTAAAGTTTGTTTTCTGTATAAATACTATAAATACGAACAAAAACAACAAAATTGGAACTGTAGTCTTGGGAAACAAATAAAAAGCTGTAACAGATACAAACTACATCACTACATTATAACTTAGAATCTAGAATCACGTAAAAAAGACAAAAACATGAATTAGATGAGATATTCGAAGTGTTCCCCACTATTTTGAACACATAGTTGGGCTCTTCTTAGTAAATTTCTGCGTGCCTTTTGTAACATGTAAGGAGCTATTTGACGGTAGACTTCAGTAATTCGATTTCTGAGATTCTCAAGGTTTTCTGGAGCTGTGACGTAAACTTTTTGTTTAACGTATCCCCAAACGAAAAAATCCAAAATCGAAAGATCGGGCGACTTGGCCGGACAAGGTACTGGACCACCATTCGCTATCCAATTATTTCTAAACATTTGACGTAAAACATCTTTAATAACTCTTGAATAATGTGGAGGAGCCCCATCTTGCTGAAACCACATATCACACCGAATTGCTACTGGTACATCATTCAGCAAGTCATGAAATTCATTTATAAGAAAGTTCATGTATCTATCACCTGTGAGAGTTCCTTCATAAAAATAAGGACCCATTACAAAATCATTCACAACGCCGAGCCATACGTTAACAGAAAATTTATTTTGATAACTGCATGGTCGTAATTGTCTAGGATTTATGTCATTCCAGTAGTGGTCGTTTTTCCTATTGGATATACCATTTCTTGTAAAGCATGACTCATCGCTCCAAACTATGACATTAATTAAATGACTGTGATTAATCAGCCATTCACAAAATGTTATTCGCCGTTGCTGGTCTCCGTCATTTAGTCCTTGTACTAATTTAATTTTGTAAGGCTTCATTTTGTTCCTTTTAAGTATTGAAAATATCTTGCAGTAGGTAAATCCTAAATCAACCACTGCTTCGCGTATGGAATTTCGAGGATGCGCTGGAAAGTACGCCAAAACAACAATTTCATCATTTTCCATAACATCTCGCCGATGTCTTTGCTGCACTGGTTTTGCACTAAAAACGCCAGTTCTGCGTAAATTTGCTTCCAGTCTAGTAAACATTCGAGGATGTGGTTGACGTCACTCGAGATACAAATTTAAATACATTGCACTTGCCTCCAGCGTATTATCATTGCACCGAATAAAAACTCTTAACATATCCATTTTTTCATCATTTGTGTAATTATTATTGTGACAGGTAATATTACGAGCACTGAACAATAATTTAACTGTCACAAACAATGCTCTAATATTGACAATTGTTTTTCATTTGTTCCCCAAGACTACTGTTCCAATTTTGTTGTTTTTGTTCGTATTTATAGGAATACAGAGAACAAGCTTTAAAAAAATATTGCGACTATAATTGCCAAATAATAACTTATTTGGTACCATTGTAAAGAGAATTTAAATCTCTTTCAGAATATTAAAAAAAGTTCCCGTTCCATTTAAAAAAAATCATTTGTCTTGCGATGCTCTTTTGTTTTTATGTAATTTGTTTTTCTGAATATGTAGCATTATTAATAATTGAATATAGAGTATTTTTGCTTCTTAAACTTTTTTTCTATCTTTTATGATAAAATATCTACATGCTTGGACACGTAAAATCAATCAGACTATATATATATATATATATATATATATATATATATATATATATATATATATATATATATATATATATATATATATATATAAGAGCGAGATTTAAAACTACAGTATCTCTATAAGTTTTAATTTTAACATTAACGTTTTTACAGTTTTTTGTTAAGTTAGACTTATTTTATTTTTTAAAAACACTTGACAGGTGGGCACCATTACGATATATGCATTCTTGTAGTATTATTTGAAAATTTTCTGTTACTCGCCGTAACATTCCCAGTATAATACGTACAATTTGTTCTTGAGCTTTTAATTTTAGATTCGCTAATGTTTGCGGTTACTTAACGTACACTTTGCTCTTGAGCCATCCCAATAGAAAAAATTGCATACAGACAAATCAGGCGATCTAGGCGACCACCATTTTTGGATATGATATGGTTAGGAAAGAGTAAAAAAAACAGCAAGAAAGATACGATAAGTATGACTGGTAGCACCGTCTTGCTGAAACCACGTAATTTCTTGAAATCGAACCAGTTCTTGCCTCAAAAATGTTGTGACTATGTTTGTGTTACGCACTGCAGTAAAGGTTGTAGCCATTTCTTGATCGTCCTCAAGAAAGAAGGACTATATAAGGGTTTCTCATGTAACAGAAGCGGGTTTTCAGTGCTTTAGTATCGGTTATTCTGTTTATTGACATACCCGATGAAAATGAGCTTAATCTGACATAACCATACGGTGGATTAAGCTTTCTTAATTATCCAAACGCTGCAACGTTTCTTTACAAGAATTCATACCAGTACCCAAACCAGCTTCTTTTAATTCTTGGACAATGGGGGTGAAAACTTAAGTCCTTATGTAATATTCGACATATCAACGGTTGACTTATATCCAATGCTAATTCATGTTTAATTGCAGAACGTGTTGGATACGAGTTATGGCAGTTCGAACTCTTATCTTCTGGCGTTCTAAATTTAAGGTAGATCCAGTTTCTTCAAATTGTTGTACCCAGCAATGAATTGAGTGAATAGATGGTACCTGCCCATAACGCGGAATACTGAACTGATTGTGAAATAATCTTCTCACAGTTTTCGCGGAATCAGCATTTTTATAAACCGATTTAACACAGAAAGCACGATGGGCACCGGACCACTGTTCCATGTTTACTTTACTAAATGGCGTTAAATGACTAACAATGTATCATTAATTTCTGCGCCCTCACCCAAACGTCAAATAAATAACAGAGTTTTTAGGTCAGAAAAATGTTGAATTAATGTTGAGGAGCCATATTGAAATACGAGGTACTTTGAGTCGAGTATTTTAACGCTCCAAGTCAAGTGAGATATTTTACTGACGGTTATAATTATTACAGGGGTGGCCAACTAAGGATGCGAGGTACTGTACCTGGGAAACTATACATCGTAGGGGCTTGCGGAAAAAAAAAGGTATTACTAAAACGACCAATATAAAAACCTGGAAAATATTTTCATGTTTCTGAAATGGCCGCTAGGGGGCGTAACTGCAATCTTGAATCTAAAAAAGTAATATTTCTGTGAATTCTGCTATATTAACCTAATGAAAAATAACTGATCTTTGAAGTCGAGGATAATCTGAACTTTTTTTGTTTGGCACTTTTTGACGTATCTATAAAAATAAAGTGGGAGGGGGGGTATTCAAAGGTTTCCTTAAATCACGCCCTGTATCTTCGAAACGGCTCAGCCGATTTTAACAAACTTGGGCGCGTTGAAATGAGCTATTCTAGGGCTACAAATGTTTGAAATTTTGTTAGTTTCACATGTCGTCGCTAGAGGGCTTTGTTCGACATTCCGACAGAAACGATGAATTTTCGCAAAAAAATTAAATGCATTGGTATGACTTTTTTTCATGAACAAGTAGCTAAATGATGCCTAAACAAGCTCCCGAAAACCGCATCCCGATATCTTGTTCGTAACCTAAAATATCGGCCAAAGAAAACTTTATACGAAAATCCCTTAAAGTTTTATTTTTTTTAACTATATTTTTCTGGAATTGTTTCTATTATGTAAGTTGTGGCTCTAAAAAGGGCCGATTTAAAGGAGGGAGGATTTTAATGCCCCCGTAAATGCTCGAAATGCTGACCATCATTCTGTGCATTGCTGAGGCCTCTTATGAGTAGACAAAGCTGCAGCTTCAATTTCGGCTCTGAATATGTTACCTAGAAATTGCGATTTCAAATGTTTGTAAATTTATTCATCAGAAAAAAAACCACCCTTTTTGAAATTACTACGCGAAAGTAAGCAATGCTAAAAGTTATACGAAAGGCCTATTTTTTCTTTGTTTAAATGCATATTCACTATGGATATATACGAAAAATACAATTAATAGAAGCAGGCAATGGAAACAGATACCTAAACAAAACATACATAATCCTCAAATTGTCAATAGTTGTCGATACTTTCGCGTTACTTTGAGCAATTTTTATGTTTTCAAAATGCGTTTTACGAATAATGAAGCTGTTGATATGCTTGCGGTTTATTTTGAATGTCTTCAGAATGCCGCAGTAGCTAAAAGAGTTTACGCGGCTCGATATCCAGATCGGCGTCCTTGCGATGTAAGAGTTTTTCCCCGATTAGTGGCAAGCTTACGAACCAATCGTAGTTTTCGGCCTACGTTTCAATGGCAAAGAATTGGAAGAACACAAGAAAATATTAACCGTGTACTGGGCTATATTGAAGGAAATCCTCATGTTAGCACAAGAGCATTATCCACTGAGTTGGGCATATCACGGAGAACGGTTCAAAATATTTTGAAGGACTATAGGTAAGTTCTAATGACCATCAAAATATATAGGTATTCGTTTAAACTTCTTTTAATTACTTTAAGAATGCACCCATATCATGTCGTTTTGCATCAGTCCTTGAAAGAGGAAGATTTTGATCGAAGGTTAGACTGTTGCCATTGGATGTTAGGCATGATACGCGAAAATATAGAATTTTTATTTCAAATTCTTTGGACCGATGAAGCCACTTTCAGTAGTGACGGGAGAGTCAATCTGCACAATATGCATTATTGGTCTGTAGAAAATCCCCATTGGTTGCGTGAAGTTCAGCGCCAAGGACGTTGGAGTTTAAATGTATGGTGTGGCATACTGGGAGGCAGAATTATTGAGCCATATTTTTTCGAGCAACCCCTAAATGGTAATGTATTTCTTGACTTTTTGGCCAATCAATTACCGTTGTTGTTGGAAGATGTGCCTCTGGAAACAAGCCAAAAGTTGTTTTTGCAGTTGGATGGTTGCCCAGCACATTTTGCTATTAATGTGTGAGAGCATATTAATTCAGTATTTGAACAGCGGTGGATTGGAAAAGGAAGTCTGTTTCCATGGCCTCCGCGATTGCCAGACTTAACTTGCCTCGATTTTTATTTATGGGGGCGCTTAAAGGACATCGTGTTTCGGAAACAACCTACTACTAGAGAAGAAATGAAAAAGCGGATTCGTAACGCAATACGTAACATACCGAGAGCCGAAATTGAAGCTGCAATTTTATCTAGTCGTGAGAGGCTTCAGTAATGCATAGAGCGTGATGGTCAGCATTTCGAGCATTTACGGGGGCATTAAAAACCTTCCGCCTTTAAATCGTGCCTTTTTAGGGCCACAACTTACATAATAGAAACAATTCCAGAAAAATATAGTTTAAAAAAAATAAAAATTTAAGGGATTTTCGTATAAAGTTTTCTTTGGGCCATATTTTAGGTTAGGAACAAAATAGCGAGATGCGGTTTTCGCGAGCTTGTTTAGGCATAATTTAGCTACTTGTTCATGAAAAAAAGTCATACCAATGTATTTAATTTTTTTGCGAAAATTCACCGTTTCTGTCGGAATCTCAAACAAAGCCTCTAGTGACGACATGTGAAACTAACAAAACTTCAAGTATTATAACATTCAGTAGCCCAAGAATAGCTCATTTCAACTCGTCCAAGTATGTTAAAATCGGCTTAGCCGTTTCGAAGATACAGGGGGTTATTTAAGGAAACATACGTCAAAAAGTGCCAAACAAAAAAAGTTCAGATTATCCTCGACTTCAAAGATCAGTTTTTTATTAGGTTAATATGGAAGAATTCACAGAAACATTACTTTTTTAGATTCAAGATTGCAGTTACGCCCCCTAGCGGCCATTTCAGAAACTTATTTTCCAGGTTTTTGTATTGGCCGTTTTAGTAATAACTTTTTTTTTGCGCAAGTCTCTACGATGGATAGTTTCCCAGATACAGTACCTCGCATTCTTAGTTAGCCACGCTGTACATTATTTTTTAAGCATTTAAATACATACATATTAGAATAAATATTTAATCACCAAAAGCCGCAATTTCCTTATTTCGATAATGGCTTTGAATTGATCTATTATCACTAATTTCTTTTCATAATGGAAGGCGGAACTACAAAACAAACTATTGACTATTGTAATTGTAATTGGTTAGTGACCTTTTTCTCAAATAAGTAAATGTAATTATATTTTTTTCCCCGTAAATAAATACATTATGATTCTATTATAATTGCAAATTCATGAATAACAATAAATAATTGTTATCTAATCTATTGTTCCGCTCTATTAACATAAAGTGCAATCCAGATAGGTAAACATTAAAAACTACGCAATAAATCACAATTTATTCTTATTAGTGTCATTCATTATCTGCTAATCTATTTTTATAACTCTATTAATTAATAATATCAAGGAATAAATCAGATTTTTTTACTTTTGTTTATACAACGGGGTCATAATTATATTTAAGCATTATAATTAGGTGTTAAATACATTTTAGCATATTATATACCATTCATTGTGTTGCTGACTGTTGGCCTTTATTTTATTTACAATTAAACGGTAAAAGTGATCATAAGGTACTACAAGTTAAGTTATATCATAGTTGGCGTGAATTTGTGATTTATACGTGAAATGGCAAAAGCTTGGGTTCTAATTAAATGTATGTATAAGGAGACAGCGTAATTGTAATCGATCAATTTACTTCATAATAATAATTACAGCAAGTGCCAACAAATACCTCAAAATATAAGTCCTGAAACCTTCAGAATATAAGTAAAAATAAAATGAGTTTGTCACGTTACCGTTGATCTTCGTTTGACTTAACATGATAAAGACAAAACACTGATTTCTGTCTTTGTCTGATAACATGAAAATGAAATGTCGGTAGTGTATAATTCCGCTTGGACCCTTCGATTTTTACTTTCAATTTAGAATTTTTTTATGTAAAAGTAAAAATATACAGGGTGTGTCAAGAAAAATGAAAGACGCCGTCGACATATTTTTTAAATATCAATCCCCATTTTTTATTGCAGAATTAGAAAGGGTACATCTTTTTACATGCGACGAGGTAAACATAGCCGATAGTGAAATAAGAAGATATCGACTAAAAATTATCGTAAACATTAAAAGTCAAAAAATTTCATTGTCAATGTAAGAAAACGTTAGATTGTACATTTTGTTAAAATTGTTTTAATTATTTGCACCTTAGCAACTTGTGTTTATTTTTTTGACAGGTGATAGATAGGTTGGGCACTCAATCAGAAGTGGTTGCGTTCTTTAATGCAATCGACCGTCCATTAGCCAAAGCATGCTAAGCAAAGTTTAGGCGAGATTTCGGGAGTTTGGACATGTTCGGGATATGAGAAAATCTAGTCGAAAGTCGATAAGTGAAGATCAGTTGAACATTGTGTTAGCAGTTGAAGATAATTCTAATACCACCATTACGTACACGGCTAATAATATTAGTGTGGCGCGATCTACTGTGCATAAAGTGTTGAAAAGAGAGAAATTCCATCCCTACGAGATATGCTTACTTCACCAGTTGTCGGAAGATGATTTTGATCGGTGAAATGAACAATTATGTTATCGTAACGCTAATTTTGTAAAAGGAAGATTTTTTCCGACGAAGCAACATTTGATTTAAACGGCCATGTGAACAGACAAAATTGGGCAACCGACAGTCCTCAATGGTTCACGGAATATCACACCCAACACCCTCAAAAAAAGAACGTTTGGTGCGGCATAGTTGACGGAAGAGTTATAGGTCCTTACTTCTTCGAGGATACTCACTAGTGCAAGATATTCGGACGTTCTTCAAAATGACCTCATCCCCGCTCCAATAACGTTGTATCTGGATTTTAAAGAGCCGGATATTAACACCATGACTTCTTTTTTCAATAAGATGAAGCAGCGCCACACTATGATTTGCCTGTTGGATAGGTAGAAAAGGGACAATTGAGTGGCCAGTCAAATCGCCAGATTTAAATCCTTTAGATTACTTCTTGTGGGGGTTCTTAAAGAGTAAAGTATACGCGACGTGACTGGCTACTTTAGAAGTTTCGCCAGGAAATTTGAAACATTACCTCAGGCGTCATCGACAACGTTCAAAAATCATTTGTTAATCACCTTGGCTAGTGTCAGATTGTTCACGGTGTCCAATTCGAACATTTAACCTCACAACCCCACACCCCAAAAATTGTCTGTCTTTCAAAACATGTTTTATTAAAAAAATCATTTGCATATTTGTTATTAGAAATTATACATGGTATCCATTTAGGTACGATTTTTTCATCGAAATGGCCACATCTTCTAAACTACCCTGTATAACATAATCAAACCTTAGATTGAAAGATTAACCGAAGTGAGCTGAATCCAAATTTGAAATAACGTATGTTTGGTTCACCCTGTATAAATGAAACACCCTGTATAACCTAAAATAATTTTAAAATGTGCCCCTCAGTTCTTTCGGCTACACTTCATAATTTTGTTCTCCTATTCAATCAAATAAAGGAGGTATCGCCCGCAGACGCAAGTTTGGGACATCCTGTATTAACATCATCCATATGTACCTTGTCGTACGTAAGAAGATGTTCCCTTTCTAATTCTGCCCTGTTTTTTACGTAAGAATTTTTAAATGGGAATGCCCTATATTTTATCACATTTTTGAATCAAGTATGAAAAATAAGATAGACTTTCGTTAGGGTTCCCTATACCTAAATACACACACGCACACATTTATTTTGATTTTTCTGAAATTACAAGGTTTTGGAAAAAAATTAATTGTTACCAAACGAAACTAATTTTGTCAAAACTGCTTTAGTATCTCGAAAATAGACTGTTTTGTTGATTTATTTGGCAATTTAATTGCGAAAAATATTATACTGGGTGTTCAGATTTTTCGGTTGTATTATTAATACATTCAAACTATAATATCTTTGTAAAAAACCTTTTTTTTTATGTGTTTAAAATTTACATTCATATTGGCAACTGCATTTCGTGTAGCGTTAGTTATTATTCACTGGACATCCCGTTCCGCGCTTTGTGTCATTTTCGGTCATTGCGGGGGTTAGTTTGAGCGTCCTTGATCCATTGCTTGAACTACGAGTTTAGGTAGAAGCTATTTTCGCTTTGTTTAATTTTTTATTTAAAGTGCCACATTTATATGACAACTTTAGTTATACTTTTACCACTTATTTTACTTTGGATTTTATTTTATTTTAACGTTAACTTTGCAAGATGATGCAATAGCTTTGCTGCTGCGAGGTGGGATTTCAATTGCCAAGTTTTACTTTGAACCATACAAAATCAATTCATGTTGGATGTTTATAAAGAAATTTCTATATATTTGGAATAACCAGCATATCAATCTGATGTTTATTCCACCTTCCATTAAAATTACGCAATAAAATTTAAAGTGATGAGTCGACAGCATTTCCTTATCTGCTGAAGTTCCAGTGACATCCAAAATGTAAAAGAAATTACGTCAGGTGTTTCATATCGTTAATTAATTCACGTTATAGTTTAAGGCAATTAATTAAGAATCACTACCAATTAGTTTTTAAGAGGTCATCCTCATAATCCAATTAAGTATAGTAATAAAACTGGTTGTCATTATTTTTTTACTTCTATTTTTTAAGGTTTATTTGTTCCTTAAAAACAAATTGGCGTCCGAGATTACATTATTTATTTTCAGGTTTGAAGCAACACCTTTTTTTTAAAGCGAAAATATCTAAGCAATTCTATTTTTCTTAATAACCAAATCAAATGTTATTGAACCTGGACCTATTAATCTACCGATGAGCAAAGTGGCATAAAATCTTCTAGTTATCCATATTTTCCATAGCTAATTATAATTTTGGGCTAGAAGTATTAATCGTTAAGTGGGTTAATTATTTATACGACACCCGTTAAACATTACATCTTCCGTATTTCAAATGGAATACCCTGTATATTTTAGACCTGTCATGTTACAAACTCAATGATCTTCCAAAAGTACGAAGGTATCCTATACCCAAACCTTCACGCTTCAAAGTTATTGAGATAATTTTGAAGTTTAAGGTTTTCAAGTTAGTATGCAGTAATTTTTAATTAAAATATTACTTATCCAAATATTTATATTGTAATGACAAAAAACGATGCTACCAAGCTGAATTCTAATCTAGTGTGCTATTGTCAAAATGACAAGTATTATTAATTAATAGTATGTCAATATAATTGGGTATTAATTTGCACTGTGTGGTGAATCGCAAATAGTTATTTTAAGTTAAAATGGTTTATTCGAAGCAGGAAAAAAATCATATGATTTTAACTATTGGTGGATGTTATGGAAATTGTTTATTGCCTTCAAGGGTCTACGCAGCAAGGTACCCCAACCGCATTCATCCAAATAAAAAGCACTGGAGATATTGTTGCAGACGTTTTGTGGGACAGGAAGTATTCCTTACCCAAAACAGGAAAAATCAAGAGTAGCTACCAATAACGAATTCTTGGTGTTAGGTTCTGTGGTTGATAATCCAAATACCAGTACTAGAATAATTGCGAGAGAAACAGGCATTATAGTCAATCAAGTGTCTCCAGAATTTTAAGGAAACACAAATACCACTCATATCATTGTGCCATATTTCTTCGACGGCACTTTAAATGGTCGCAAATTCTTAAACCTTTTAAAAAACGACTTTTGGCTACTTTTAGAAAATATTCCATTACACATCAGACAAAAAATATGGTTACAAATATGTGGTGCCCTGCACATTTTTCACGACGTGTAACGGAATATTTAGACCGAAAATTTCATAATAAATGGATCGGAAGAGGTGACCCAATTAACTGGCCTCCTAGATCTCTAGACCTCACTCCGATTGATTTCTTTTTATGGGGATATATTAAAAATCTAATGTGTGCTACTCCTCCTACTACTGCAAAAGACATGATAGACCGAATTAAAAATGAATTTGGAACCGTCACTCCTGTTATGTTGCAAAATGTAAGACGTTCGCTTGAAAAGATAACTCTGCATTGCAAAAAAAAGTTATGTTAATTTGTTAAGAATAATATTATTTAACATATTCGTGATATTGTTAAATATTGTTGAATAACTTTGAAACGTGAAGGTTTAGGATAAGATACCTTAGTACTTTTTGGATGATCATTGAATTGGTCACATGACAGGTCTAAAATATACAGGGTGTTCAATTTGAAATACGGAAGATATAATTTGAATGTATTAATAATACACCCGATAAATCTGAACACCCAATATAGTATTTTTAGCAATTACATTGCTAAATCAACGAAACAATCTATTTTCGAGACCCTGAAGTAGTTGTGACAAAATTAGTTACGTTTGGTAACAATTAATTTTTTCCCAAAATTTAAGAAAAATCAAAGTAAATCAAAACACTCTGTATTTAGGTATAGGGAACCCTAACGAAAGTATATCCTATTTTTCATAATTAATTCAAAAATGTGATAAAATATAGGACATTCCATTTAAAAAAACATAACTTTGATATGCCACTCTTTTTTGAAGCACCCTGCATATTTGAAATTATTTTAAAAATGTAACCTACACAATGTCCCTGCCACAAAAATTAAAAAATATATCTAGTTTTCTCTTAAAACTCCGTCGCGTCAGTCATGACACCCTATATATATATATATATATATATATATATATATATATATATATATGTATATATAGGGCAAGTCTGAAAGAATGGATCAATACTAAGCTGCAGGTATTAAATACCAAAATATTATGTTTGAGCTCATCGTGCTTTATGTGAACGTCGCTGGTTTAAGAGATATAGGGTGTTGAAGGTTTAAATTTTATTTTGAAATTTATCAATAATTGAGAACGTTTTGATAACATGAATCTGAAAATTGGTAGCGTTGGGTTTTTTGGTGTGAGAATTACGAATTTGAAGCTTATTTTCACGTTGCTCCCAGAGGGCGGTAGTTTCGCTGTATTATTTAGGTAAATCAAAACATATTTTTTTTTATCTGTTAAGCTATGCTTGAAAAAAGTTAAAAATCGAAAACAACGTTCAATTCTACGTTAAAAAGGTACTCTTTGCATACTATTTGCATTTAAAAGTTTCAATGTCCATTAAAATTAGCCTGAGCAAAAAAACATAAATCATATCACACATCTCACTCTTGGAAAAATTATTATATCGTGGCATTTTTTGATCCCTAGCTAATAATTTGAATAATAAATCACACGCACGCAAAATACGCTAATATTTATTGACATGAAAATTTGACACAAGACGACCTTAACAAGAGTACCCTTTTTATGTAGAATTGAACGTTTTTTTTAGATGTTTAACGTTTTTTAAACATAGCTCAACAGATAAAAAAAATGTTTTAATTTACCTAAAAAAAACCGTAAAACTAGCGCCCTCTAGGAGCAACGTCAAAATAAGTTTCAAATTCGTAATTCTCACACCACAAAACCCAACACTACTAATGTTCAGATTCACTCTATCAAAACTTTCTCAATTGATGAGAAATTTCAGAGTAAAATTTAAACCTTCAACGCCCTCTTAAACCAGCGACATTAATATATCCAGCTTAGTGTTGCCCATTTCTTTCTGACTCACCCTGATATATATATATATATATATATATATATATATATATATATATATATATATATATATATATATATATATATATATATATATATATATATATATATATATATATATATATATACCCCAGTAGTTTGAATACAACATTTTACGATAAATTCATTCAAAATTTTTTGTCCAAAAATTCTCTTTTCGGACGAAGCTAGTTTCGCAATATTCAAAATTCAAAACTATAATAATAAGCATGTATGGGCTGAAGATAATCCACATTGAATAACAGAATATAGACATAAATATCAGTTTTCCGTTAACGTTTGCATAGGAATTATCGATGAACATTTCATTGGGCCACATTTATAACTTTAAGATTAACTGGTGAGTCACATTTTCATTTTCTACAAGAAACTACTACATTTACCCCATCAAACTAGAGGATACATGCATTACATGCCTGACGGTGCCCCAGCACATTTCAGCTTAAATGTGCGAAGGTATGTAAATCTTACCTATAAAAACCGATGCATAGGAAGAGGCAGGCCTCACCTTTGGCCGACTTGATCCCCAGATTTAAATCCTTTGGATTTTTGTACCTGGGGATATCTGAAAGAATTAGTTTAAACTACCCCAGTGCAAGATATCAGAGACCTGAGAAATCGCATAATTGCATCATCTTATAAGAAATAATCCTGGCATATTCCAGCGTATTAGGGACTCAATGATGTGAAGGATAAGTGCATGTAGTACATCACAAGGCAGGCATTTTGTTTCACTTGCAATGTTTAAATAATATTTTTTTAAAGAACGATTTCATGCATAGTTTATGCGTTAATAGAGGATATGTTACTTTCAAAAACGTTTCCTAATAAATCATTTTTAAAATGTGATTGTTCAGAAGAAAATTTAACTAAGTTAGTACAAAATATAGGAGCGACTAAGGAGAGGAACTCGTTCCTTGATCTGGGCATGCACCTAAAAACACATTTGGTTTCATGGAAGTGGTAGCATTTTCAATGCTAAACTGGCAGAGCACCTTTGGACTAGTGGTAGAATGGACGCTACATCGCCTTCGGTGCGGGTTCAATTCCCAATCATTGTATTTTTTTTATTTAGTTTTGAATAGTTTTTTTATCTAATTTAATTTTTTTTTTAATCTAATTTTGTTAGGTTAGATTAGTTTTGTTTATCTGATCTAAGCCAGATATATGTATATATATATATATATATATATATATATATATATAATATATATATATATATATATATATATATATATATATATATATATATATACCTCAATTATAACTGGGTTTGACAACAGCCAACCGGATTCTTTTCTAAAATAAACGATTTATGTTTTATTTTTTTATTTCGAATCGGTAAGTTTTATGAAAAAATACAAGAGATGAAAAAGTTTCTAAAAAACCAGACTATCCAAATTTATGGGTAAAGAGCTTAAACATTCGCAACTCTGTGCTTTAAGGTAATTAAAACAAATAGCTATTAATGCATTTAACTCTCACAAAATTAATTTTTTTTATCATTAGTGCTAGATTAGAGCCTATAAACTGCCAACCTTATGATTTCCAGCAATTAAGATTAACCGCTGTTGGTGTAAGCTTGATCCGTACTACAAGGGTGTTTTTAGTTGGTAAATCTGGAATCGTTAGCACTACGTTAGTGCTGTGTAGTATCCTAAAGATTTCTAACCGTGTGCTTCAAAACAATTTTCAGACAATCATGATAATCGTCATACGTTTAAAGTTTAACTTCTCTCACAATTGATTTTGAAATTGTTTTACTTTTAGCCATTAGAGCTCCGTTAGTGCCGTTTGGTACCAAAAAAATTTTTTTAGAGTGTTTGTGAGGCATAAGATAAACTACTATTAGTGTAAAGTTTACCTAGCTCAGAATCCACGCTATAATTGCTTTTTTAATCGTTAGTGCTAGGTTAGTGCTTAAAATTTCCAACTACTGCACCTTAAGGTTTTATGGTAGTTATGATGAACTGTTGTTAGTGTCACGTTGACACTTTCCACAGAGGAGTTTTTAATTGACTATTACTGGCCATTTTTTAATCGTTAGCGCTACGTTAGTGCCTAAAATTTTTTACCCCTCCGTCTCAATGGTAATTACGGTTTTTTAATTGCCCATTTTAAATCGTCAGTGTTATATAGATAGCAACCTAAAACGTCGCTTCAAAATGTAATTAAAAAATTTAACGTTTCAATTGATTTTCAAATTGATTTTTTTTTTAATTATTAGAGCAGCGTTAATGTCGCTTAATTCATAAAAAGGTTCCTGTCCTGCGATTCAAGTTTTAAAATAATTAATATAAACCACTACTAGTAGAAAGTGTACTAATCCCATACCCTTGTTAAACTTGTGCTACGTTAGCGCTTATAAATTTCAAATCCATCCACCTCAAGGTTTTAAGGCAATTAAGGTGAAGCAGTATTTGTGTAAATTTAACCCGTCCCATTACAATGTCCATTTTTAATCGTTACTGCTGGATGGTGTCCTAAAGATGTGTCCTATGCTCCAAGATGATTAAGAAAAAATACAAATGTAAACATTTTGAGAACAATTGCAGTTATCGTCTTTAGTAAATATTAATATTTTCTGAAAATTATTTAACATTTACTGAAAAAGGTAACTGTAATGATTATCGAAACGTTTAAATTTGTAAGAAATAAATAAAAAATGCACGATTTCATACCCAAAAAGCTACCTTAAACCGGGGAAACCTTAACATTCGGGTAAACTTCCACACCTACTATAATAATGTTATAATTTTACCTTTTTTTTGTTTTTTAAATGTATATTATTTTTTCAGTTGATTCGGTTTCTCTTTCTTATCAGATTGATTTTGGTGAACAAATAGAATAAGTAGTAAGATGCCGCGCACATATCTGAAAAAGGTGGGGGGAAGTTACCAAAATTATCCTCCAGAAAACATGGCGGGAGCTATGGAAGTTCCGAAGCAGGGAATGCCCCAGTTGGCTGCCAAAACTTTAAGGTCCCGAGGACAACTTTGTTGGAAAAAATTCAACAGAAACATACCCTAAAACCAGGTCGTCCTACTATGCTGACCCAAGAAGAAGAAGCGTTGATTGCAAAATCTCTCCGCACAGTACACGACTGGGGTTTCCCAATGACGCAAGCAAATGTCCGCCAGGCTATTTCAAAATTTGTGACTAAACAGGGCAGATATATTCCAGGATGAAAGAATAATCAACCTAGAGAACAACACTTTGTACATGGTTTGCAGCAAGGAACAACTTAAGCACTCGCTTAGCAACCAATATTAAACGCCAGCGATCTGCGGTTGGTGCACCACAAGTAACCGAATTTTGTACAGATCATTTACAAAATGCTCTACCGCAAAATGTCTACAACTATGATGAGACAAATATTACAGATGATCCCGGCACCAAGAAAGTTGTAGTCGCCAGGGGAACTAAGTGAGTAGAAAGGGGGCAGAAACACTCGAGAACTTCGGCAAGCGTGATGGTTTGCGGCACAGCAAAAAGTGACCTCCAGTGATTGTCAACAAAACACATATTTACGAAAACTAGACGATTGGGGAGCCTGATGTGACAGTGTATGACTCAAAAGTAAGCACCAAGCTGGTAGCGTAGTGGTGACACAACCTGTTTAGCATTCGGGTTCCCGTTACCGTCTACCTTGTATGAGGTTCTTTCAGGGGGTTTTTCTCATACACATGTAGCGGCATGGTCACTGCGTATATGCACACCATGTGCGGCTAATTAGGACAATGCTGGGGTAGCATTTTCCCCCTCAGAACCATAACTCCGTTCCTTCTGATCCTATTCTGAGCACACCCGTCCATAATCCCACCATGCATAAACACGTAATGTATGCATGTATGCTGGGCATCCGTGATTGTCGCTGAAGGAGCTCGGAAAGCTCGACCAGCCCGCCCTACCGCTTGGTGAGGGAATGAAATACGCGGCCTTTTCCTTTTTTTCCTTTCAAAAGTAAGCGGGTGGTTTGATACCTTCGAAAAGTATTTTTCTTTCAATGTTGCTTCCTTGCACCAAACAAGATAGTACTCCGGAGGTATTAAAAATTGTAATAGGCTATAAACCTCGCATGGGACTTTTCACCTCGCGTTGTAGAAGATGCCCTCGACAATAATATCTATATGACCCCCCGCCCGGCAAACTACCCACTTAATGCAAACGCTGGGTGTCAATTTTTGCTACAATGAAGGGAAAGTGGGCGTACATCTTGGATCTCTAGAGAAAGGAATCGCGCCGAAAAGAATCCATCCCGAAGAAGCAATTACGATCGCTATTAAACCGGGTATGGGTGTATATAAAATAAAATGCAGCAAACAACCTGCAGTCCGGATTTTAGTTAACAGGCATAAGTCCTTTTAGCCCTGAAACCGTTTTAGCAAAACTTTCAACACAGTCAAATTCGAAAAGCTCTTTGGATGTAAGCTTACTGGAGTTTCTGAAGGAACCTCATGGTTACAAAGAAGAAACAGCAGTTTGTAAAAATGGAAAAGAAAGTTTCCACAAGACCAGGTGACTATATGAAAATGAAACTAGCTACGATGGCCCCAATTCTACAGATGCCGAAGAACTTGATGCTTTACCAGATGAAACAGCTACTAAAGCACCAAATTCTTCACATACCGAAGAGCGTGATGTTTTAGCACCAAAGTTGCCAACAAAGCCAATTCAAAAAAGAAAAAAATCAAAGACAACCTGACTTAATCCTAACGTAAAAACCACGGAGCCAATCTCAACGTCACGTCGTCTAACAGGCAGAAATATCGACAGCAATACTGACTCTTATGCAATTGAAGTTTATGAAAATTACACTAGCAAAAATCATTGGTTCTGTTGCGTCTCCTGCTTGAAGTGGGTCTGTGGTACTTGTAATTTTGATTCAAATGACCCTTCTTGTGGCTCATGCTCAATTTCCTTGATAAATTATTCTGAGTACACTAATCGATTTGTGGACATTGCAGTAATGGTTCAAATCGAGCGAATTACGAATGTCCTATTTGCGAGGATGATGACTAAAGACTGAGTATTAGTATTATTATAATTTTTTGTTTGTTGTTTTGTTTACTTTGTTTGCGTTGTTTACTTTATTTGTTTTTTTCAACGAAATGCGCCTAAGGTTTTTACTTTAATACAATCTTTCTTTCCTAGGTCGACAATTATCTAAAATACGTAGGGTGTCGAAGTTACCCCATGTGCAGGGTAACTTCGACACCAAAAAGAGAACAAAACAAAAGGGGAAGGGGAGGGGGACAAAACTGAGTTTTTCGTGCTTGAAAGCTAAGATACCATGTGTTGCAATAGGATAATAGTTGATCCATTTTAGTGGGCGAGGCTAAATATGTGATAAACCAATCGAAGTTCCCCCAGTTTACGGTATCTTAATTATGAGTGATAATCGTGAAAGCTTGTGTAAATAGCATACAAAAATTGTTTCTTTTCTTCATTATGTAATCGTTAGTTTTAATAAAATTATGGGTTATGCGACACATGTGTTCCTTTTTTTTGTTGAGTTCGTTGTAGGTATAGTAATTAAAATAAGGGCCCATAAATATGTCACTATATTAAACTTAGGGGAAATTCCGGTCTATGAACTAATAAAGACGGTCGTTAACAAAATCGTATACAAATCACTAATATTGACTTGAAGGAATGTTCAGTGGGGGGTTCAGGGGGGATACGTATTTGGTCTGGATTCCTAATCTTGTTAAGTGCTTGCTGGGCGTCTCGACCGACGTCAGGAGGCCTCCTTTATCTGATTGGGGTTACGTTCAGGTACAGGGTCAGTATCCATGCCATGTAGCATGTGGCCCTTGCCTGTCGTTGGAAGACCCTTGTATACCCTTATCTTTGAGGAGGGTGGTTTAATGCACAGGAGGATACGTAGACGGTCTTATATGAGAGCCTTGGGCACCGATCATCTTATGAACGAGGATTACGTAAACTGGGCCTTCCCCAACGTTGGAAGTCTCACATTAATTCATTGAGTTACGTATTCGGACTTAAAGCTTATTGCTTCTGTCTGACGTTAGAAGACTCCTGCAGACCCTCTTCCTATGAGGGTGGTTTATTCATTGGGGGATACGTGTTTGGGGGGTAGAAGGACCTGGCGTAGGAAGATCCTCAGATTCATTAGACAATGTTTTCCCGATAGGGAAAATACAGCTATTGTGTTCAATAGCTGATTGACCTTAGAATTGTACAATAACTGTAAAAGTATGAGTTCAGATTGGCACAGTCAGAGATGCTCCTTGTGTTTTCTTTATAATTGCAGTAGCCAAGCCAAGGGCAGTAATGGCACAATTCTGATAGAAGCCCTATCAAACCGGACTGATTTGGTGAGTGATAATAAAGTTATGCGATTATAGACCGATTTATTGAATTGTGTATATATTAGGTAAGACCCTCCTTCCTCTTACATATAGAAACAAAAGGAGGCTCTTACATGTATAAAATGTGTAACAAATAAGTAAAAAGATTAATTAACATTGAACACACTGTACAATAATAAAGACACAATATTCATACAGCCTATTTTAGAACTGCAGACACATTTATATCTCCGAAACTCTACACAATACGTTTACATGTACCGCTACCGACAATCAATCACACGGAAGAAAACACCATTAGATATTTATCGCAAAGATTCACTTTACGGCGTATTATATTATTTAGGCCTGAAGGTAAACAATTTTTATTGCATAGTAAAAATAATACACTAAAAATAATCGTATATGAATATCTTTCGTGTGCTCAATTTATTATGACTTCACTTAAATTAAAATAATAGTTTTCTATCCAAAAACTATTTTAAGCAGTCAAGCATGAACATTTTTGTGCCTTATTTCCTAATTCTGAGGTTATGTAAAACTATGACGCCATTTTGCGGTCTACTTAACAACCAATTAAAACAAAATTATACACTTGGTATGTTGCCGTAACGTATGCGTTGCTTTGTTTGTAAACAAACTTTTATAATATTTTTAGTAATAAATATGTCACGGTTTTCCGATATAGATATTAAAGAACAGGTATAACGTGGCCTTGAACAGTTTTTTATGCATGAACACGTTTTTGCCGTTAATAGCCTTTGGTGTAATTCCTACAAGTTCAATTTTTTTGTATCAATACTGAGAGTAATACTTTAACCCAAATTAAAAGTAATAAATTAACGCGTGATCTTTTCATTAATTCTATTAAATTACTGTATTAAATTTCACGTGATATAATAGCTTATTATTCAGATGTACTTAGATTAACCAGTGGTCCTAAAAAAATGATTGCGCACACTCACTGCGCGTAATATTCTATACTGTGTAGTAACACCAAACTTATATAAAATAAAAAAAAATTATTTAAGTACCAATGGCAAATATAATCTAATTAAACCGTGTTATTACATAGAGGTTGAGTACCTACTTGTTTGTGAACTGCTGTATTCTATTAAACTTGTGATTCATCATATGGTAATGATCTAAACAAGACAATTTCATTCGCATAAATTTCTAAGATTGTTTTGTAAACGGATCATTTCAGACGAACTAATTTAGTAAATGCACTTTGTTTAAATATTTACAATTTAAACATCCGTTCGAGCGTGCTCTTTAAACAAAACATTTTTAATAAAATACAGCTCGCTTTCTAATTGACTCAATTTTCTAAACGAGCTGTTTTAATTATTCAAAAATTTCATAAGAAGGTTATTGTGTTTGCGTCATATGCATCTGTTTTTTCGGTTCGTCGAATTTTGTGTCAATTAGCTTTATTTGTAATTCAGATTCATCCCTTTGTCCTTGACCGTGAGAGACCCAATAGAGACAATCACCAAAAAACTACCTAAAAGAATTGGATACCTTTGTTGAAGTTAGTTTAATATTTATTGGTGAGGTTACCTAAAGCGCGCTGCCTTTGCCAGGCGCATCAATAATTATAATTACGTCACCATTTTAATGTACGAGGGGCTCATCACAATTCAATCAATCGAATCTATAAGAGCACTATTTTTATTGTAACTCACCAAACCCAATCCGGTTTATTAGCGCATCTAGCAGGAATGTGCCCTTACTACTCTTGACCTGACCATTGCAATTATAAAGAAAACACAACTCATGCATTAGTAAATGTAAATAGCATTATACAAAAAATAATAATAACTGGTGTAGAACAACACACGCCCTTACAGTCTACAAAATGGAAATTAAAAGAAATGTAATAATTTTAAAAATATACATCTAAATGCTAACTTAAACAAATTCCAAAGCCACCCGCTTCTATAAAAATATCGATTCAGTTTAAGCATTTTTAATCATATTTGTTTAATTTTTACACCTATTTCGCTTTATATCAAGACACTTTATAAAGTTATATAAAATTAAACTTTGTTTATAAAATGTGTTTACACATGTTCTTATAATTTTGAAAAACATTTGCACAGAACATAATTAATCTAAATGATAAAGGTCTATACTCTGGTATTTTTAAATCTTTGAAATATACAGCTGTTAGAGAAATATTTGATAAAAATCAAAAACAGCTCTCAATAAACCCCTCTCGCCCCTGCTGAATTTCTTCCAAAATTTAATCAGCTGCAGCAGAAATGAGCTTAAATACAAAACTTTATGTACGTACGTGTTTTCGTTTTGGAGTTATAGTTTGATTCAAATAAGGTTGGGTATGACTCATTCTTAAAATTGCACAAACTAAGATTTAGGAGACGTAAGTCTTAATTAAATCAGCAAAGTATCTTTTAGTTAATATTTTTATCGGTAGATGTCTCCGCATAAATTTCCATAAAATGTCAAAGAAAGTAGAAAATTGTTGAATGTTTGTTATATTTTAAACTAGAAAAATTATCCATTGTATCCACTTATTTTATTGATGAGTCAAAAATGTTTTACTGCGACAGTGAATTGTTATAGTTTAGGACATGGTTCGATTATAATTACATGCCATCATAATACATAACCTATCTATTTGTAAGTAACCAAATGATTTTTTAAAATTTTAATTACATATTTACCTTTGAACTTATTCGTTCATAACAAAAACTTCTAATAATTTAATATTAGTCAAGTTGCCTTGGTAAGTGTGAATCCTTGCGATATTGTAGACTCACATTCCATTAATATAAGTAATTTGATTGTAATCTCATTATATTTAGAGTTTACATCAGTTCTACATACATAAAGGCAAAGTTTACATCGATTGGGGCTTGAACCTTGATGGCGCAGTTGGTTAGCGCGGTACTCCAGCAAAGTCCAGGTCGTAGGTTCAAATCCTACTCGAGGTAAACTTTTTATTTATGTATTTAATAAAATTAATAATAATTTTTAATTTACTTATTTACCTTTGAACTTATTGGTTGATAACAAACACTTCTAATAATTTAATATTAGTTAAGTTGCCTTGGTAAGTGTGAATCCTTGCGATATTGTAGACTCACATCCCATTAATATAAGTAATTTGATTGTCATCTCATTATATTTAGAGTTTACTTCAGTTCTACATACATAAAGACAAAGTTTACATCGGTTGGTGCTTGAACCTTGATGGCGCAGTTGGTTAGCGCGGTACTCTAGCAAAGTGCAGGTCGTAGGTTCAAATCCTACTCGAGGTAAACTTTTTATTTATGTATTTAATAACATTAATAATAATTTTTAATTACATATTTACCTTTGAACTTATTCGTTCATAACAAAAACTTCTAATAATTTAATATTAGTCAAGTTGCCTTGGTATGTGTGAATCCTTGCGATGTTGTAGGCTCACATTCCATTAATATAAGTAATTTGATTGTGATCTCATTATATTTAGAGTTTACTTCAGTTCTACATACATAAAGACAAAGTTTACAACGATCGGGGCTTGGGCCTTGATAGCGCAGTTGGTTAGCGCGGTACTCTAGCAAAGTACAGGTCGTAGGTTCAAATCCTACTCGAGGTAAACTTTTTATTTATGTATTTAATAAAATTAATAATAATTTTTAATTACATATTTACCTTTGAACGTATTCGTTCATAACAAAAACTTATAATAATTTAATATCAGTCAAGTTGCCTTAGTAAGTGTGAATCCTTGCGATATTGTAGACTCACATTCCATTAATATAAGTAATTTGATTGTGATCTCATTATATTTAGAGTTTACATCAGTTCTACATACATAAAGGCAAAGTTTACATCGATTGGGGCTTGAACCTTGATAGCGCAGTTAGTTAGCGCGGTACTCTAGCAAAGTACAGGTCGTAGGTTCAAATCCTACTCGAGGTAAACTTTTTATTTATGTATTTAATAAAATTAATAATAATTTTTAACTACATATTTACCTTTGAACTTATTCGTTCATAACAAAAACTTATAATAATTTAATATTAGTAAAGTTGCTTTGGTATGTGTGAATCCTTGCAATATTGTAGGTTCACATTCGATTAATATAAGTAATTTGATTGTTATCTCATTATAATAAGAATTTACATCAGTTCTACATACATAAAGGCAAAGTTTACATTGATTGGGGCTTGAACCTTGATGGCGCAGTCGGTTAGCGCGGTACTCTAGCAAAGTACAGGTCGTAGGTTCAAATCCTATTCGAGGTAAACTTTTTATTTATGTATTTAATAAAATTAATAATAATTTTTAACTACATATTTACCTTTGAACTTATTCGTTCATAACAAAAACTTATAATAATTTAATATTAGTAAAGTTGCTTTGGTATGTGTGAATCCTTGCAATATTGTAGGTTCACATTCGATTAATATAAGTAATTTGATTTTAATCTCATTATATTTAGAGTTTACATCAGTTCTACATACATAAAGGCAAAGTTTACATTGATTGGGGCTTGAACCTTGATGGCGCAGTTGGTTAGCGCGGTACTCTAGCAAAGTACAGGTCGTAGGTTCAAATCCTACTCGAGGTAAACTTTTTATTTATGTATTTAATAACATTAATAATAATTTTTAGTTTCATATTTACCTTTGAACTTATTCGTTTATAACAAAAACTTCTAATAATTTAATATTAGTCAAGTTGCCTTGGTATGTGTGAATCCTTGCGATGTTGTAGGCTCACATTCCATTAATATAAGTAATTTGATTGTTATCTCATTATAATAAGAATTTACATCAGTTCTACATACATAAAGACAAACTTTTCATCGATTGGGGCTTGAACCTCGATGGCGTAGTTGGTTAGCGCGGTACTCTAGCAAAGTACAGGTCGTAGGTTCAAATCCTACTCTAGGTAAACTTTTTATTTATGTATTTAATAAAATTAATAATAATTTTAATTACATATTTACCTTTGAACTTATTTGCTCATAACAAAAACGTATAGTAATTTAAATACTTTTTTTTGTTGTTTATTATGAATTAAATTTGAATAATTGATAAAAGTTGCAATTAGCTTGGTATTCACAAGATTTATAACAACCCTTCTAGAAGCATAATTATTGCTTTGTAATCGACAATTCTTGTAAAGGGTGTTTCAATAAGAGCGCAATATTTTAAGGCTCAATAAAACATAGTTTTCTGTAGCAAAGTATTAAAATATTTATTGATTTATAATGTATACATCTCATCCATGGCTTTGTTGGCACATGCTTACTCTTTTGGCAAAATTTGCAATAACGTTATTGAGTACATGTGGCAGTATTTCATTGATAGAGTGTCTAAATTTCGGCCTTCCATGCTTCGGTGGTCGCGGGCTTATTGGCATAAACCTGTGACTTCAGATAACCCCACAGCCAGAAGTCCAAAGGTGTTAAATCGCAAGAGCGTGGTCACCAAACCAGTAAATGACACGACCAGGAGCAAACTCGTGTGAGGCAGTCAATGTTTCACGGGCCGTATGACATGTGGCACCGTCCTGCTGAAACCACATGTCGTAAAGAGCATCTTCCAATTGAGGCACAAAAAACTGTGTTATCATAGCACGATAACATTCGCCATTCACCGTTACAGCATTACCTGCCTCATCTTCAAAGAAAAACGGTTCAATTATTCCTCCAGACCACAATGCACACCAAACAGGGAAACGTTTTGGATGCATTGCTTTGTGATGAATCATTCGTGAATTTTCTGAGCCCCAAATGCAGGAGTTTTGTCTATTAACGAAGCCATCGAGGTGAAAATGGGCCTCATCACTGAAAATGATTTTGTTCATAAAATCGGCATTCAGTGCATGTTGCTGAAGGATCCAATTGGTGAACTCTCTTCGCTGTGCATGGTCTGTTGGCAGAAGTTGTTGAGGCAATTGGACTTTGTAGGCGTGGAGATGCAAATCTTTAGTGAGAATACGCTGAAGGGTGGCTGTTGTAATGTCCAATTCTTGTGCACGATGAGGAATCGATGTCTCTGGACTTTCGGCCACACTCTCTCGAACTGTCGTGATGTTTTGTTCTGAACGACTTCTACGACTGTTTCACATCACTAACCGAACCAGTACTTTCGAATTATTCGATTATTCTTTTCACAGTAGATGAATTAGGAATATTATTTCGACCGAATATTGGACCCACTTTACGAATGGTGGCAATCAAACTTTCACCATTTGGATAATAATGTTTAACAATCAGGACACGTTGTTCTATCGTGTAATGCTCCATGTTTACTAACTCCCATCTGTCTACTTTCTATCTGTCACGTCATTATGACTGTCAAACGTGGCGCGCAATTCAAATCTTGCGCTCTTATTGAAACTCTTCAGATACTTTATTGTGGAAGAAAAAAACTAATTGTTAATAGATTACAAATATGTAGAGATTGGGGCTTCCCTATAGATCCTGTAACTTTGAGACTGCTGGTAAAAGAAATTTTGGACAAGCAAGGCAAAGTTACAAAGTTCAAAAGCAATCGACCAGGTCGTGATTCTATTTATGGATTTCTGAAGCGACACAGCAAATATTTGTCTGCACGGATGTGCCAAAACATAAAGCGGGAAGAAGGGCTGTCAATCTAAACACTGTTAATGCTTGCTTTATTGAGCTAAAGCGTGAGCTTAAAAATGTCCCGACCACCCAAATTTTGAATTATTATGAGACAAACTTCTGCGATAACCCTGGAAGGCGTCTTGTAATTACGATAAGGGGATGTAAGTATCCTGAACGGGTTATGGACTCGACAAAGCATCTATATCTGTCAGGTTTTCTGCAGCAGGTGATGGTAAGATTTTACCCCCATATGTGGTATACAAGGGGTTGAACATGTATGAAAGCTGGAGGGTAAGTGGGCCTAGAAATTGTAGATACAACATGACTGCATCTGGGTGGTTTGACTCCTTTTGTTTTACTGATTGGATCGAGACCATTGCTGTGCCATATCTAAAGGAGTTGAATGGTCTCAAGTACTTAATAGGAGACAACATGTCATCTCATTTGTCGATTGAAGCCATAAAGCTATGCAATGACAACGAAATTAAGTTCATTTTCCTTCCCAATAACTCGACCCATCTAACTCAACCCCAAGATGTGACGTTTTTCCGCCCCATAAAAGTGACATGGAGAGTAATTGTAGATGAGTGGAAGAAGGGAAGTGTGGAATAGTTCCCTTAAACCGCAGGAAAGTTTTGGACATTTTTCCTTCTGCCGACAGCAACAACATTACTGATATCAGTACCATCACAGAGGGTCAGCAGCCGGCACAGGCCTTGGATTCTAGTTTACTTGACTTTCTCAGGCAGGGAGATGGTACCAATCAAAAAAAGAAAAGGACAAAGGTCTCTGTAATACCTGGGAAAACACGATTTCAATGAAGCAGCATCTGTAGTTCCAGCACCAGTAGCAGCAGTAGGACCTTCAACTGTCACATCTCAAGCACCTTCTACCAGTGGACTAATAAAACTCAAAAAGAAAAAGACGGCTGCACCTGTTTCTGAAGAAGAGTCTTCCGATGGTGAATCGGATTATTCAATCCAAGACAGCGACAAAAAATTTTGGTTGTCAACTCTTTCTGAAGTGGATCCGAGTGATGTAGGCATACCTTCGGCGGCTTTCTGCATTCTACTTGGGGACTTCGCAGTTGTAAGAGTGGAGAGGAAGCAGAAGAAATCATTCCGGTTATATGTAACCAAGGTTATCGAAGTCGAGGCTGATGCTTATCCAACATAACCAGATTTGAACACACTGAAGAGGAGGCTTTTTTTTAATAAAGAGGAGTTTATTCATAATCTCTCAAAGGCTAGTATTAGTTCCTCAGGTAGGTTTAAGGGCAGGATCTCCTTCGAGGACGATTTAAGTGATGTTACCTTATACTAAGTGTGTAAATAATCTTTTTTTGTCCAATATATAGCTTCCAATGTATAGATGTATGAGGGTTTCTTTGACCTTAAACCTATATTTAGTAATTGAAACTGTTTCTAATCACCCAACACAAGGAATAACGGCAAAAAACAAGCTTTTAAAGGCTTGTTTCTATTCGCCCCAATGTGGGGAGTGATTAGAAACAGCAACTTTTTAATTTTTTTAAAAGGTTTAAAATTTGTTCTGTGTGTGGAACTTGTTTTTGGGGTAGAGACCGGTAATGAAATCTAAATTTCAATGTCTTCAATTGAAAAATAAAAAAGCAATAGTCTAGAAATTGAAAACTGTTTCTATTCACCCCATTTTACAGTAAACAATAATTTCAAAAAATGACAGGAATGACTAATGCTGCTTCTTAATCACGACACAAGTTTTAGTACGCTAATATGAATTGTACAGCATATTTATGTCTTTATGACCATCCTTCCTAATACATATAGTTGAGAGAGAAATAAAAATATGTAATTTTATTATAGAGTTTTACATCGATGATGTAAATCAACTTTATTTGAATCAAACTTTATTGTGGGTATTTACACACATCCACACACGCACGCCTGCACGCACACGCACACTCATACGCACATACACGCGCACCGGCACTCGCACAAGCACACGCTCGCACACGAACACACACACACACACACACACGCGCGCGCGCGCGCACATACATACATACACACACGCACAAGTACACGCACACACACACACGCACACGTGCGCAAACACGCACACGCTCCACACACACACACACACACACACACACACACACACACACACACACGCACACATACGTAGACGCACCCACGCACACGCTCGTAGACGCAGAAATAGACGCAGACAAATTAATAACACAATTATAATTTACGTTTCAGCATCGTAGCATACAATCGGCGATCACAATTCAATCAATCAACTTCATAATCTCACAACTTTTATTATCACTCACTATTACCTCACTATTGCAATTATAAAGAAGTCACAAGAAGACTATGTCAATTTCAACTCATGCGATTACAGTTACTGTATATTTTTAACAGCCAAGCAACTGTTCTGAACAATAGCTGGTCCTCTTGTCGGGATAGCGCTGTTTGTGAATCTGAGAATCCCCTCTTCTACCTCTTTATTGCGTATCCTTTAATAAAAACACCGCCCTCGTAGGAAGAAGGTCGCAGGAGTTTTCTAACGTCAGGCTCAGATAATTCGCTCTGCGTGGGAAACTCTCATGACTTAGTTAGTGAAGGAAAAACCCATATTACGGAACCCTCGTACATAACACGATAGGTGGCTAAGATAGACCACGAGATCTCTTATGCATAACCCTTCTCAAAGCTAAGACTTCTGGGTCTTCTATCTACAGACCAAGGCTACATGCTACATGGCATGGATACTGCTCCTGTGAGATGAAAGGGGCCTTCTAACTTCGGCCGAGACTCAGCGAGCACATAAGGTTAGGTATCCAAACAAAATACACATAGATACAAAACCGTAACCTTAATATACCATTATTTTAAGGTACAACGAATCATATATCAGCAATTATTGCACTACCAGCACATGCAAAATAATTACACGTAATAGCGCTAACGAAGTACTCGAACACAATTCAAGAACATGATCGCTCTATTTGTACAAAAACAATTTAAGTTAGATGTGCACTATTCACGCACAAATTATATTACATGTTAGTCATTATTGGAGGAATCTCGATTTTGCTATCGACCGTCTCTGTTGGGTTATAAACCATCATATATCCCCTATGTTTATTATACGCGACATACTTGTGAGGTTATAATTCTAGTTACTACAAAATGAACTCGACAAAAAAAGAGCATAGTTAAAGAGGATAAACATTTTATTAAAACTTACCGATTACATAATAGAAAGATGTAATATTGGATAATGTTACTTACACATTTAATTTTACAGGTCCTTCAACATGGTCAGACTGCTTTCCTGCAGCTAAAGGAGAAAAACAAAGCCCAATTGATATTAATCCCACGGAACTAAAATGTTTAATACCAACACAGAAGTTATCTTGGAAATACATTCCAGAAAACACTGATACTATCACCAATACTGGGCAGGGATGGAGAGTAGACGTTAATGGAATTGGTTCTGGTAAGTTTATCCCATAGTGGGTGCAGTTGAAAATCATTTTTTGCAGAATTAAGTGGTGGACCGTTAAAAGATAAGTACATGTTGGAACAATTCCACTGTCATTGGGGTTGTTCGGAAAATCAAGGATCTGAACATACTATAAATGGAAAAACATACTCTGGAGAGCTTCACTTAGTACACCGGAACACCAAATATAGTTCAATTTCTGAAGCTTGTCTGCATCCAGATGGTTTGTGCGTTTTGGGAATATTACTGCAGGTAATCACTTCTTTATGACTGCATGTTACTAAACACTCGATTTTAGCCTGGAAAAAATCACTATGAATTTAATAAGATCGTTGCTCAACTCCACCGCATTCAATACAAAGATGAAACAGCAAAGTTAGGTATTCCTCTTGATCCAAGCTCATTCATTCCAGAAAATTGCGATTATTGGACTTATCAAGGCTCTTTAACAACACCACCATGTAATGAATGCGTTGTATGGATCTTATTCAAAAATCCCATCGAAGTATCTCATGAACAGGTAATTATGGCTATATACACCGTGTCCAAGATAAGGATGCCCACTATGGGGATCTCAGAAACGGTAAGAGATGGAAGGTCGATTAAATGGAACAAAAGTTACGCATTTGAGATGATGTATTTATGGTCTCTGTAGAACTCGAATATCTCTTTTAGTTTTTGAGATATTTGAAAAAAATTGAATTTTCTGATTTTCGTTTTTATTTTTTTCTGACCATATTTGAAGAGCTATCAAGAAAAGAAGAGCACATTTTCATTGCCACTTTTCTAGCTCTACTTAATGCTGTTATTCAATTTTTGATACGTTTCGTTTGTTAGCAACCATCATCAACTTTATTTTTTTAAATACACGAAAAAATTATTTTTGCCATATTTAAATTATCTTCTTGATTCTGAATTCAACGATATATCTCAAAAACTAAAAGAGGGATTCGAGTTCTATAAAGACCATAAATAAATCCTCTCAAATGCGTAACTTTTGTTCCATTTAACCGACCTTCCATCTCTTACCGTTTCCGAGATCTCCATAGTGGGCATCCTTATCTTGGACACGGTGTATACTTAATCGTTTGGTAATAACACTATTTTCAGTTAAGAGCTTGTAGAATATTGAGAAATTACTGTAAAGAAGGGATTTGTCCTGCTGATAAATTTGAAGGATTCGTCAAAGAAAATTTTAGGCCTCCACTACCTGTTGGAAGAAGAGAAGTGTTTGAATGTACTCATTAGCGATCTACGAATGTATCGATTAGATGCTGCGCACAAGTTTGCCTTTGTAGATTTATACGAATGTACCTTATTAACTTTTACTAAAATATATTTTTAGATGTATCACAGTTTACAATTCTTTGAACACTAGCGACATCTTGCGGTTAGATTAAAATGTTGTCATTAATGTTGTCATTCAATATTGCAATAGATGAGTTCGGCTTTTTAACAATAGAGGGCGCTAAATTTTAAATGGAGGGTGCACGTTTTAAATGTAAAATACTTTTCGGTCAGAATTTAACCAAATTTTGATATGTTCTAGAACTTGACCAATTGATCAAATGTCTTCATTGCTCGAAAGCTCAAAGCTCAACAGTTTTTGATATACAGGGTCTGCAATATCACTATTTAATACTTTCAATATGTCATAAAATGGACATTTTTGCCAATATTAACGCAAAACTTAGTGAAATGTTATTTTTTTGTGCTACTGGTTACAACCTTTTCTTTACTTTCATTATTTTTGTACATACACCTGATATACAGAGTGAGACCAAATATATGTATCTGATAAGAATTATACGGTGGTATTGTTTTGATATTTTGGTGAATGAAAGTTAACACATATATATGTCCATTTAAATTATTATTGCAAGTTAAGTCCCCTAGACGTCCGTTATACAGAGTGTTTCATTTCTTTAATAGATTTAATTGAGTATTATTATACTTCCTAGTCAATTTTCTGATAACTTAATTGAAATGTCTATATAAAATAAGCTATTTTCTAACTGTATATACCTACATAATAGTCACGATGTGTTTATACTGATACTGGGTGTCCAAGTACAAAGGACCAAAGCGATATCTTAAAGTTCATGTAGGTACGGAAAAAACCGTTAACATAAAAAATCCCTTGCAATTGGATGTAGTTGCGAAATACAAATCTTTTGGAGATTGACAGATAGAAAGGTTAGATGTGCTTCATTTATTATGCTCACTATTTTCTAATAAAGTTTTCAGTAGATTCTTTTGATACAGAAGGCGCTTGTCGAAGTTCATATTTATTTTGCAAAACTAAGAAAAAAAATTCTTTAAGATACTAGTGTCTTTGCTGTTCACACCATCGACAGACCGGTTTCGCAGGTCTACCTCCATCATCACTACCGCTTTGTACAGTCATTGGAAATAAGAAATGTTTATGTAGAAACGTTAATGAACGTATTTTAATATATAAAAAATATCTAAGCTTAATAAGATATCTGAAAATGTAAACTTTCACCATTAACACTCATAATAAAATACTTATCTTTTTTGGGATTTTTTAATGGTGTACTTTAAATTATACAATCTAAACGTTTCGATAACACTTACAGTTATCTTCGTCAGTAGTAACGTTTGTTAAAGATGTAGTAAACAATTTTGTCAAATTTGAAAAATTCAAACATAAACATAAGCCTGCTATTAATATAACAGTTTGAGAAACGTATAAGCCAACTATAAAATTGTAGTAAAGAATAACTAGGTCATTAAAATTAAATATTGTTAAACTGCCTCAAAGATGACAAACCAGAACTCTCTACGACGAAAGCTAACAATGAAATTTGCCAGCCAAAAACACATTTAACAAAATTTAATCGAGTTATGATGTAAGTGTAAAGTTGTGAAAAACTTCAATTTTAAAATGATAGAAGCATTCACAAATCAAACATTACATCAAAAAATAACCTAGTTAAATCAACAAAGAGATATCTTTATCAATAATTGGAAGTGTTATTAACTATGAAAAGCACAATGCAGAACGTTCTTTGTAATTTTAATTTCAATTTAATTTCAACTACTTATGTTAAATTATAGTGCTGTGGAAATTTAATATATAATTGGTAAAGCATTTGCTTCAAGGTCTAGGAAAAACACAGCAAAAACCTAGACATACCAAAAGTTGAAAACAAATTAAAATCAAGGCGTATCATTATGCTCTTTTTAATTATAAGATGCCAAAACCTATTTAAACGGAGATTTTCTTCTTGTCTATTAAAATTATTCGGTGTTTATATATTTCAATAGCTTCACGTTGCAAACGAACATAATAATGGGTTTGTCTTGACAATATTTTCATATTGTCAAATTGAATGTCATGATTTAGATTATTCAGGGCATGGTCAGCCACAAGACTCTCTGGTTGACCCAATCTACAAAATCTCATATGTTCTTTGCGTCTTGTATCAAAGCTACGTTTTGTGGTCCCGATGTATACTTTTCCACATGAACAAGATAACTTATACACTCCGGAAGATGATAAAGGGTTTGACACATCTTTAGGTGATCTTAAATGTTCTTTAATTTTTTGTAGGTTTAAAATAGTCCTAATGCCATATTTGATTAGGATTTTTCAATTCTATTTGTAACATTAGCTATAAAGGAAGAAAAGCAGTACCAACATTAAGAACTGGTTTTCTTTAAGGTTACGCCTAGAAGGTGTAATAACATTATTAATATCTGTAAGTGAATATCCATTATCTTGTAAGGATTTTCTTAAATATCTATATTCATCATTCAAAATTCAGGTCACAAATTAGATCGAGCAAAACGATTTGTGACCTGAATGAATAAAATAAAAATTATAATTTAAGAAATTTACTGATGACAGAAATACAGTTTAAATTTAATAATTTGTTAATGAAAAATTAATAAAACATTGATCATAATAATAATAATTAATGAACTATGAACAAATGTAATAATATTTGTCTATATAACCATTTCATGAAATCAAAATTGCATAATAAATTAAATGTCTATCCTCACATTATTTGCATTTAGTATATGATTTAAAACATTTGTAGAAGGATATTTGATTAGCTCTTGATACCTAGCGTATCCTAAAAACCATAGTACAGCTGCCACATGTGAACAAGTAACTAAAGTTCTGGCACCAGTCTTGCAGGTGCAGTAAGTACCTAATATTGGGTTAGGTTCTTCTTCCTCATTATTCGGCACAAATGCAATCCACAACTGGTAACGAGTAGCATTTCTGAGGCGAGAATATATTCTTACCCGTATAAAACCGGGTTCGTAGTTTTCACCAAATTGATAATGAACCTGGCGGTCCTCTATTTCATTGTCCTGTATGTAAGAAGGAACAAGTTTTAATTGAAAAATACCTACAGTTAACTCTTTAAGATAGTAATGTGACAAACGTGGGAATGAGGGAACGATAATTTCATTTAAATCAACCCATCTGCCCCTTCTAGGGCGTAAGTTTTCGTTCTCAACCCTGGCTTGAACAACATTTGGCTCTTGAACTTTTTGAAGAATATTTTCAGCTAGCTTAATAGTAGCATCTTTCATTAAAATGGGTGGAAAATATTTATTTATAATTGCTCCAGCAATTTTAAGAAAATCAGCAATATTACAAATGGGGGGTGTTTTTATCTTAAAGCTAAAAAATTTAAAAATTGATTTTAAGCGCCCATTGCGTGCTTCTACGATCTACTTGGTTATCGTAACGAGACGACTATCATTAGCCTCTTCTGTGGATAACTGTAGCTGACCTCTGGGCAAAAAGGCTGGCATTTTAAAATTAATACCTAATCTATTTAAAGCTGGAATAGCATCCAAGTACCAGCGGTCGAGAATGAAAATATATCCTTCATTAAACCATTCACGCATTCCATTCACATCTCCATTAAATTCACTTATAAGTATGTTAGCATCGTTGTTTTCAGAATTTGAGAAATATGGCCCTTGAATGTCTAGAATAAATCCGCTCGGGGCAACAAGCAGAGATGGCTTGATAAGATGTTTACCCTTATAAGCACAGTAGGACTGTCGCAACACTTTAAAACAAGAACTTTTCTCTATTTCTAGATAAGTACAGTCATTATACACTATAATTTGAGGCCGATCCAGGTTTTGATTACATAGACGATTTGCAAAAGGAGTTACATGATTTTCGATGTAGCTGTCTCTTGTTGTAGCAGTAAATCCAATATTTTGTGGTACAAATCTTGCAGAAAGAGATTGTCTAACTAGAGATATAGCTAAACTGGCTTATCGTCTTGTGGAATAATTAAAAATAACCACTAAAAAACTATCACTAAGACCTTGTCGTAACTTGCACAGGAATGCTAATAGATCTTTTTTACTTACATATCTCAAAGAATTTCCTATTCTAACGGGGTCACAAAAGTTGAAAAGATTATTAAATTGATCTTTGGTTATAGGAGAAACTGCTTTAAATTGAGAATCTGTGAAGTTATTTTCGTCTTCGTAAGCCGTGTGGTAGCTTTTTTTCTTAATTTCCTTACCTAATGCTTGTAAAAAAATATAAATCTCATTACCTGTTAATAATGGTCGATTTACATATCGTAACCCAGGGAGCAGAAACTCAAACAGATTACCATTCTCATCCAAATGAATATTACAGCAGTACGTATTTTCTGGCACGTATATCTCTCAACAAAAATATTAATTCTACCTTTCATGGATATTTTATGTATATCATTCCCATCGTTACAAACGCAGCATAACTGAGTTGACCTTTGTAGCACATTTAATCGCAAACAATTTGGGTTAGTCTATTGCTTGAATTTCCCTTACAATAGAAATATTGCAGACATTGCAGATTCGAGTTTCTTCTATTATGACCCGCTCTGGTAGATTTGCTTCGCGGCGACGTGCAATCACAATTTCCTGCTTTCTTGCATTTACCTCACCACTTATTTTCACCATAACCCTAGGAACTAAAGCATTTCCACAAGCAAAAGATGGAATTCGATTCATTTTTCACATAAACTCTTCAACGATTTTAATTCAAAAAGTAGATTCGCAACTAAGCATCAAGAATGTCACTTAATTAGTGGATTAATTTTTGACGTTTCATAGCCACCTACTATATTGTTGTTATTTTATAAGTTTGGAAAAAGAAAAAAATAATAATTGTAGTATGAAAAACGAAAAGAAAAGTGCAAAATCAAAAAAAAATCTAGTTGTACGAATAAAAGCAGAAGAAAAAGCGCAATACCACATTACGGGTTTGGTTTAAACGAATAAGTAAATACTAAATATAACTTTATTAGAAAATAGTGAGCACAATAAATGAAGTACACCTAACCTTTCTATCTGTCAATCTCCAAAAGCTTTGTATTTCGCAACGACATCCAATTGCAAGGGATTTTTTATGTTATCGGTTTTTTCCGTACCTATATGCAGTTTAAGATATCGCTTTGGTCCTTTGTACTTGGACACCCAGTATCAGTATAAACACATCGTGACTATTATGTAGGTATATACAGTTTATTTTAATATAGACATTTCAATTAAGTTATCAGAAAATTAACTAGGAAGTATAATAATACTCAATTAAAAGAATTAAAAGAAATGAAACGCTCTGTATAACGGACGTCTAGGGGACTTAACTTGCAATAATAATTTAAATGGACATATATATGTGTTAACTTCCATTCACCAAAATATCAAAACAATACCACCGTATAATTCTTTTCAGATACATATATTTGGTCTCACCCTGTATATCAGGTGTATGTACAAAAATAATGAAAGTAAAGAAAAGGTTGTTATCAGTAGTACAAAAAAATAACATTCCACTAAGTTTTGCGTGAATATTGGCAAAAATGTCCATTTTATGATATTGAAAGTATTAAATAGTGATATTGCAGACCCTGTATATCAAAAACTGTTGAGCTTTGAGCTTTCGGGCAATGAAGACATTTGATCAATTGGTCAAGTTCTAGAACATATCAAAATTTGGTTAAATTCTGACCGAAAGATGTTTTACATTTAAAACGTGCCCCCTCCTCTGTTATATATTCTTTTCCATCTTATTTTGCATTAGAGCAGGTCATGGAAATCTAGGGAGAGTGTTGTAACACTGTCAAAAGAAGAAAAGGTGACTTGAATTTTGAAAATGCAGCATTGCAACATAGTTTTTCGCGCTATTTAGACTTTACACGAAAATAGTTGAATTTCGAGTGATGTATTTAAAAAATGTGGGAAACAACCCCGACCTTCCAATCTACAAAGTGGAAATTTAAAAGAAATGAAGTAGTTTTAATAACATTTTTTTGGGATAATTATGCAACATTTGTTTAATACGTTCATTACGAAAATAGGTCAAGTTGCAGAAACAAAAAGAACAATGGTCCCGACACTTCTTAAGAAGAGTTCGGAGTTTGTTCGATGCCTGTTGATCCAATGACCCCCCACCCTCTTATGCACAAGAAGCACCTCACCGTGTTCTGTTTCCTGTTCAGGACCTTTCCTTTAAAGTAGGATCGGTAGTGGAAGCGTGCAGCGCACTAAGATATTGAATGACGTCTTCTGAGTTTTTAAAATTTGCATTTCATCGAATTTTTGAGCTCCAAAATCGGAGTTTCTTTAGTTTTTCCATAATAACTCAAAAATTACGAGTTTTTGAAGTCTAAAAACAAATCGATTTTTTTTTAACGGTTTTTTTAACTGTCAAACTTACAACAAGTCATACCACACAATCTGTTGAGATTATATTTTGGAATTTAACAGTGTTTTAATAAATAATGTCGATGAAGTATCAAGGTCAATAATAGATTTCGAGATTGAACCCTCAAATCGCCTTTTGCAAATGAGCGGAAATTATGCCTTTAAAACACGTTTATAACCAATTCTTAATAACTTTTCGTGAAACATCAACAAAGACTTACTCATTTATACATACTAGTACATATAGTTACCATAATAACAATCAAGGTTATTAACCAATTAGGTGAATGAGTAGTTACTAAGAAAATAATATGTCATTAAATCATAGTAACTATGTCGTATTTCAAGAAAAAATGTGTAACACTGTATATTAAAAATTAATGTATAACAGTATATGGTAAATAATATATTAGCATAACAATGTAGTATCTTCATATAATAATATAGTTAAAAAAATGTAATTAATGATTAAATAAAAAAATGAATACACAGGGTGTTTTGGGAAGAATACACGTAACTTCAGTGTAGCGTCCGCCAGATACCCTATCTTGAAAAGCGTAATTTGAATTTATTTGCAATAATGCAAATTCAAGAACAAAACAATCGTAAAGTGATTTATCTTGACTTGACTGGCAATAATGTCACTATTACTCAAATTAGTTGCCTTCCTTACTTTGACTTTCCAGGCAATAATTAAAACATTCGAATTTATTTACAAGTCTGATATTTCATCGCAAACCTCCAATCTGATTAAACGAAGTGGCCGTCTAGTGGTGGGTACGTTGTGCTATCTAAATTAGATAGGCTGGATGAGGTAAGTGTCTCATCATGAGGGATAGGTAAAAAAATGAAACTACTCAAGTTAAATCAACGAGCGTTGCGCAGCGGTGGTTCAATCCGTTAATATACTATTGTGGGAAAGAACCACCAATAAAACCCACTTTATTCATACATAAGTAATTGCACAAGTACATTAATAAACTGTAACTTTATGTGTAATAATAATACTGTATCCGAGGTAAAAAACTTATTTTTCTCTCATGGGCTAAGTCAATTGTTTTTTGAATATTCACCGGTTCAAGGGGAATCCAAATCATTTATTGATAACATCTTCGTAAATATTAATTTAGAAGATGTTATAGACAACAAAACAGTTACCAACTTTGTTTCGGACCATAACGCACAAGTACTGACCTTTCTAATCCCTAATTACAGTAGTCTTACTGCTAATGTAACTGAAACCACACAGACGAGGCCTATTACTGGAATGTATATTTTAGACAAAATTTCCATTTGTGATAAATTCGATCAATTTATGTATCATATTTCATCGCTTGTTAAGGAATGTTTTCCAGTTAAAAAACTTAAAACCAGGATATGCGATGGGAAAGTTGTTTGGTTCAACGCTCATTTAAAAGAAATGCGTAATATGTATAATTATTTCCGATCTCAGTATCGATCTGCTGTAACACATGCGAAAATTACCGCAAACGACACAATTATATCGAACTCAAAAAGAAGTCTAAAGCGGCATGGAACATCATAAACGCCAATTCTAAACAAAAAACAAATGAATTTACACCTAGTCAATGGAACGCACACTTTATTAATATCCCTAGTGATGTTGTGCACCAAATTAAGGGCATAAAATCTAAACTATTAGATTTATTTAATGTGCACGTGCCGTCTAAAGCTAAATTTAGTTTAGGCGACGTTACCTTCAATGAAGTCAGAGATGCCATACAATCTTTAGCCTCCAGCAGGTCTAAAGACTTTTATCTTTTTAATTCATACCTATTAAAGAGAAATATTAATAGTTTCGTTCGCCCATTAACATCCTTAATAAATGATTGTTTTATTAATGCTGGCGTGTTCCCTGACACCCTGTAAATTGCCCTAGTGACCCCATTTTATAAGAACGGCGATATAGGTGCCATGTCGAATTATCGGCCTATTTCCATTCTCCCGACTTTCTCGAAGGTCATTGAACGTATCATTGAAACTCGCCTTAGAAGATACTTTGAAACAAATGAACTTTTCTTCAAGAACCAATTTGGTTTTAGAACCAGTAAGGGGACTGGCGAAGCTCTCATGACGTTTATTGATTATACTATTACTTGTTTTGAAGAAGGTATATTCTCTGCCTCTGCTTTCTGTGATATTAGTAAGGCATTTGACTGTGTTAGTCACAACGTTCTATTACCAAAACTAGAAAAGTATGGGCTAGATAACACTAGTCTCAGTCTTATTAAATCATATCTAACAAACTGGACCCAGGCAGTCAGAATTGGTAACGATATCTCTACTTTTCTCCATCTAGAACGTGGTGTACCTCAGGGATCTATCCTGGGCCCGTTACTGTTTCTAGTTTACATAAATGATTTGCCTGATTACTTAAGAAATGGAAATAATTCTATATCAATTTTGTTCGCTGACGACACGACGCTTACGCCTCCCACGTTGAAGTAAATACTGCCGTTAGTTCGTGTAATGAACTTGTTAATCAAGCTGAAGTATGGTTTAACTCCAATGATATGGTTTTGAATAGAGATAAAACTCAGAACTGCATATATACCTTAAGGCCACTTAACGACTTTGATAACTACTCTAATGTTGGTAAATTTTGAGGTATTCGTATGGACACTAAACTAAATTTTAATGTCCACATTGACCACCTGACTCGCAAACTATCAATTAATATTTATGCTTTGCGCAATTTAGCAAATTCTCTTTCTTCTAATGTTTTGAAGATTGCCTATTTTTCTCTATTTCAAACACATAATTTATTTGGCATCGTCACATGGGGTCATGCACCGTGCAGCAGTAAAGTCTTTGGGTTGCAGAGAAGAGCTATACGCATTTTATCCAGTCTATCATATAAAGCTGATTGCAAGAAGGCGTTTAAGGACCTTCGTTTAATGTCCTTTTACTCATTGTATGTATATCACTGTTTGTGTTACGTTAAATTTAACTACATCTGCTATGACACAAGAAATGGGATACACTCTCATGATACTCGTTATAAAGATCAACTAAACACTCCTTTTTTTAGATTATCAAAATCGTTAAATGGCGTTAATTTCTGGTCCATTAGATATTTTAATGCGTTACCTCAGAATGTTAGGAATTTACCCATTACAAGTTTTAAAAAAGTAATTAAGATGTTTCTGATTGAAAATCCAATGTACAACTTAAAGGAGTTTTTAAATGTTAATGTTACTTGAAATGTGTATGCAAAATTGATGTATGTTTTTTACTGTTCCTTCGACATGTGTAAATATCAGTAGATACTCTGCACGAATAAAATTATTATTATTATTATTATTATTAAATCAAATAACACAAAAAAACCAAAGAAAGGGTTAAATATATAACAGAACACTATTAAATCAGGTTAAAGTGCGTAAAAAATTATAACAGGAAATGAATAAAAAGCAGTTTAGTTACAGAGAAACACAATAATAAAAAAAAAACCATGTAGTCACACGCACAATTGGGTCATAAATAATCAAAATAAAAATCATAATACAAATCGTAATTTCAAACATGTGGCCCTTTAAAGCCAATCATGCCGGTGTTTAAGTAAATAAGCACATAAAACAGTAAAGAAAATTACGGCACATACAAAATACAACAACAGTAAAATTGCATAGGTGATAATACGGTAAAGGCAAGGACAGAAGAAAATAGACAAGGAATTTACCCGTACCCAATTGTTTAGTGACTACCAAAGCACAAAATACATAAATCAAATTACAATAAAACACATATGAAGAGAAATCAGCTAGCAGGCAAATAATTCTACTTACACAAACTGACAAAGAACTCATTAAAACAAAGCGTTACAAGGGTAAGTTATAAATAGATCACTAACATCGTGACCGATATATAAGTTTGAGTGCGTTACAAAAATACCCTGCTCTCTTCTCAGGTTACACATTCATCTGTGCAACAATAAAAACAGTAAAAATAAAATTCGATGTGTTGAATGGTTATCTGATCTCGGGAGTGTGTACACGCTTGGTAATTGCCTTTTACAATTAGTAAGCAAAGTGGTATCAGGTACCCGTTAATCACAAATATAAATATAAACAATAACCAACAATGCTAATTCGCACAAATACCAGAGTGAGAGGGCCTTGTACTGTTTGTTAGCTTAATGAGTTCGTGTACAAATAAGATACCTTCGCAAGGCAAAGTTTGGTGTTTACTATGTTATCTAGGCTGGTAAATGATTTACTGTGAACTTTCATTTATATCTAAATACCTATTTACACTTCCTTTAATTGATCACAGACACAAATCTTTAACCTACGCGGTTTAACTTCAAAAAAGGTGACGGTTATTTACAGATTAATATTTGAAAAACACATTACAACTAACACTCGAAAGAAAAGACAAATTAGTGTTGGCTAATTCAAAAGAAAAGGTACACGCACGAAATATTTTAAAGACAAGCTGTTTTCAATGGGAGTTTTTAATTAACCCAAAAATTGATCTGGTTCGATTAACACTCTAACTGTAACTCACTTTCCCCCGTTTCAAACCTAACCCCTTTACTCCCGAAATCAACCCCCATTTTTCAAAGGTAAAAGAAAAAAAAGAAACATTAATTTCCGTTGGAATATATAGAAGAATTATTGCACTACATCTTAATTTTAAAAATATGCACTCGTCCGTAACAACCCTACATTTAGCTTTCGAAGTTCAAAGATATCTTTAGATCGCGGTCTGTACCGACACAATTACTTCTTAAGCTAGTGACATTTTTCCATTGTGAATCGGCTCATAAGAAATTGCAATGATTCGTTACGCCCCTTCATTAAAGCACTTTTAAGCGTGCACCTGCTACTCACCCCCCAAAATGTGTTTTACAACCTTAGAGAAATATCAGTTACAAACAATCCCACATTCTTTACATAAAAATATATATAAATAAAATATTTTGAAAACATTGGCAAATTACGACGTATTATCAAGATATTAAAAATCCACTAATTATCTTTTCTATCGTGGTAACAATGGCGATTTGACAAACGTTTATTACAATAATAAAATTTCGCGTTCCTATACCTACATCAGGAAATGACAGATCTAATCATTTTAGCACAAAGCTTTCAGATAAACGTAAGTCCTATAGTGCTTCGTTTTTGAGCTACAGGGTGTCAAAGTTAATAACCTGCCTAAGCAGTTGGTAATAAATACACAAACATGCAAATATTTTAGAAACTTAAAGTTATTGATTTAGACAAAGTGTGCCTTTTTTTATGAAAAATTAGGGATTAAAGGTTGCACCCTTGCGTTCTATTCTACTGTACACAATAAAAACTTATTCATAAGCCAAAACCAATGTACTTTATATCTCTATTTATTATACCCCTAATGAAAAAAAAACCTTTTTTCGTTTTGGAAATATTTCAAAAATCAATTCTTTTTGTAACTTTGACACCCTGTATCTCGAAAACGAAACACTATTGGACTTACGTTTATATGAAAGTATTGTGTTATAATGATTAGGTCTGCAATTTCCCAAAGTTACGTGATTCTTCACGAAACACCCAGTATATACAAGTGTAAACTTATTTACATAATTAATATACACTAGTAGTCTTAATTGTTGAAGGTCCATGTTATCTTTTTCGACTGACTGCTCTTTCTGATCTACTTCCATCTGGAACAAGATAATAATACTTTAAAATGAAATACATTTCTTTAAAATGTACAGAAATAAAAATATATGATAATTTACATAGTTATTTTTCAATATTATTGATGTTGAGGGCCCACAGATATCTTTTTGGTCTCTTTCTTCTATCTGGTCTTCTTTATCATAGTTTTCTTCATGTTGTCCTTTTTGTTTCTGATCCTCTGTATTATCGTTTTCTTCCTGTTCTCCTTCTGTTTCATGGTAGCTTTCAATTATTTTTCAAAATCCTCGCCAATTTCGATTTTATCGGTTTCGTTCAAACGGTTTGTGCATGCTTATCCCCACGAATTAAAACAAATATAATAAAGTCATGTCTAGTTTTCGGCAACTACACCATCATCTGCATCCCTTCTCACATTTACACGAAACTGCATTTAAGACGGATTGTGGAGCCGGCTCTTTATTCGTGGTGATTGGAAGAAGACCGTATTTAGAATTCTTCCAATCCCAATCTAGGGATTTTTTCATTTCCAATCCACATTTGAATTTGGTAGTGAGTACGCTGCTTGAGTAGGAGGAAGAGACGCAAAATTGAAATCGTTTTTCATTAATGATTATGCGAAAAGCTCATATCGCACTTTATCCAACACTTCGCTGTATACAACGTGGTGATAAAAAATTGAACAGCTTCATCGATATCATTTGCATTAGTGTTGTTATCTAAGAAAATGGAAACAATATCTTGCAGTTTGTCGTTTTTATTCACGAATTTTATTTTTCCTTGTCTAAGAAAAGACGAAGTTGTGTCACCTCCACTGAAAGTATGGAGGAGTAATATTTTATCCCTAACATGCTTTGGATATTTGAAGTTTTTGGCACTATAACACAAATAGTTCGATGTGCCTTTTCCAGGCTTCAAAAAATAAATGTTGGTATAAGATGAAGGGACTAAAGCTGACAGTAGAACTAACTAATAGTTATGTTTTTATTTATTGGGGGCTCTGTAAGAACTACGGACTGCCAATCAATCATTCAAAATATTCTTCACATTTAAAGTTAACGTTTGGCACTTTAAAATCTCGAATATCGTTTTCTATTTCTGAATTTGAAGTACGACGTAAAGCCAATTCACGTATGTGCTTTCAATTTTCACCTAACATAGCAATTAACGGACTCTGCCTCCATCATCAGGCTTAGTCCTGAGAAGGATTGTTTTCGCACTTGGGTCGACTTCATATGTTATACATAATTATATATATATATATATATATATATATATATATATATATATATATATATATATATATATATATATATATTACGATGACATTAAACCCCTCACACTATTATCTGGTTTATAATTATATTTATAATTTATATTATTATGCTTATTTTATTAATATTGCCCAGACTAACTTTTAAAAACAGCCGCATGTTAAGACTCATCAAAGGGACAGGGATCAAAATTTAAAAGAAACTTTATTTTTAAAATGATAAAATAAATGGTTATTAATTTGAATTATATTAAGATTTTGAATATAATAATCATAGTTAATTTGATTAATGCACATTGAGTTAATGTCCTATTATGTTTTATCGTATCTAACTTGTTCAAGGAAATTGAGTTATAAATTTTAATTCGCATTAATATATGTGTCACACACTGTACATAACAAAATTTCTTCAAAAGTATACTTGGGCATGCGCTGTGAATACGCAAACATGTGACTTTTGATTACAATAAAAGTGAAATTCGACATACATGTAAGTATTAATACATTTGAATTTAAAAACAATATAATATTAACCATTTAAATTTTAGAACAAATTATATTCCCTTTGGACATGCATACATGTTGTTGCACATCATGATTGTTACAAAGGATGAAATTTATGAACATAACAATAAAATATCAATGTCAACAATAAAGTACTCACATAAAATGTCCTCCTTCTCTTGGTTACTGCTGCTGAAGTTGATTGTAGAAAACAGCTCCTTCGAACTCCAACTCTGCTCCTCGAACATCCAAATTTTCTTTTATATAAACAGCTTATACGTTTAGGTAAGTTTCATTAATGTTATTATAATATTGATGAATCTTTATTTTTAGGATCATCACTTCTTCTTATATTTATTTCAAAATAAGTTTTGAAAAGCATGGATCGTTGAAGGATATTATAAATTAAACACACTTCCAATAAATAAGGTGTATAACGATAAGAACACAATTAAATATCCATAACAACGTAAACAATGTAAACTTAAAAACAAACAATGTCGAAACTGCGGAAATATTTTCATTAACTATCGATAACCTCCGATTTTGATATTTAAAAAGGTAAACTAACCTTAATTTAATTATTTCCCGACAAAAGACTATCACTTGTTTCTTTAACACTTCCGTTACTAAAATCGCACTTTGTTTTTAACGAAGTGACGTTATTTTGTTTAAAAATATTTTCACAAAAATTTGGCAACACCTTGCTTTAGCAAGCTGCTGAAACAGAGGAAAATTAAGAGATTGTAATCCTTCAGCACTTCTATTTATATGATTTTGGTTAAAGACCAAATCTTCGATTGTTCTCTATAGTTACCAAGAATATTTCCTAAATTCTGATTGGCTACAGCAATTTTTACATTACGATATAATTTCAAAACCCCATAACTTTTCCCCGTTAAACCTTTCTTAAAACTAATAACATTTTCATAATCTACATAATTTCCTCTATAATTTGAAACCAAACACGAACTAATTCCTAAAGTTAATAACTAAGTTAATTTTCACACTTAATTATGGATTTTACGCTAATTTTATGTATTTTACAGGCCTGGAAATGATTTCTACATGAATATGGGATGCTACTACACCTAAATATTCATCTTTTACATGCCTACGGCCAATTTGGAAGGAAAATTATTTTAATTTTTCCAACACTCTTAAAAACTAAATTTGACAAAATGGACACAAATATAGTGAATTGTAACTTGAAATTGAGGCTACTTTACTATTTTTGCCTCTACTAATTTATTTTACACAAATTTTCTCAATATAAAATACTTTTTACATAAATTTTATGCGAGGAAATAACATAACCTCATATTGTTAACACAATTTTCAATGTATAATTTCACACTTTTAACCACTATAACTGTTTGTGAAAGTGTTTAAACTTAATGTTCATGTCTCAAATTAATTTATTTTAACACTTTCGTTGGTTCATAAGTTCTTCTACGACTAGTGTCGAAATGTTGCAAATCACTAGTTTAAGGTCATTAAATGTTGATTAAACACAATAATTCCAGAGCTACTACTTAATTTATGTTTTATAGTTACTCACTAATGTACTTGTTCTGTTTTTTCGTAATTTTAGGACTGATACATGTTTATCGCACTAACACGAATGTTTTCATGATTCTTGGCTGCGTACATTTGAATTGTGACATTGATACCAGCCTATATCTAGTTTTAACATTATTTTATCAACTACAACTTGTATCACATGTCATCAGGGAACATTATGTTTAAATAAACTTACTAAACTAAAAAAACTTGAATTAAATCATAACGATAACAAACATACCCTATACTTCAATGTAATGTGCTGTCGATTATACTCATATTAACATTATATTAAGAAATATTTAAATTTACAAACATCTCAATGTTTATTAACCATTCTTATCTAGAATTATATAATTATATGTACCAAATTGTACAAACTAAAGAAATAATTCACTATGCGACTTACATAGCTACTCGAATGTAATTTGAATCATCTCAATATATATATATATATATATATATATATATATATATATATATTATAAGCTTCTTCGTGGTTGCGCAAAAGTTTATTGCGCATGTTGCACCGTAACTTCTTGCGCAGGTATATTACGCTTAAGCTCTTCGCGCATTATTGGAATCCATATGGATTCTACACTAGCCTGGCTTATTATATTTTCTGCTAGTGCGATGTATGTGGCTTCTTTGAGTTTCCAGACATTTCGGCGATACTTGATCTTTCTGTTTCGCCCTTACGGACGTTGTTCTTATGTTCCTGCGTTCTCTTTGAGTGGTCTACTGCTCCCTCCTATGTATGCTCTGCCGATTCGCATGTTAGGTTGTATACACAATTCTTGGAATTCTGGTCTTCATTGTATGGTTTGGTTTTGGTTAGTATTCCCCTGAACGTTCTAGTCGATTTGAAGGCAGTGTGTATCTTGTATTTGCTACCTATCCTTCGTATCTTCTCTGAAGTACCTTGTATATACGGTATTATCGCTATATATGCAGGTTCTTCTTTTTCGGTTACCTTTTTCCTGTTTAGGTTAGGCGTTACATCGGGGTAGCCATTTTCTTTGAGTGTTCTAGCGATATTTTCTTTTTCTTTGTTCAGGTTCTCTTGTATTGAGCATATTATTTTTGCTCTATCGTACAAACATTTTGACTCGCGCAACTTCACGTTTTTGTGGTGAATGGAGTTGTAGTGTAGGTACCTCCCTTGTGGGTAGGTTTCCTGTATACACTTGTCGTGAAAGTGTTGTCATTTATGTGTACAAGTACATCCAGGAATGCAGTTTTTGATCCGACTCCAATTCCATTGTGAATTTTATGGAGGGTGCGCGGCTATTTAGATGATCTAGGAATTCATCTATCTTATGCTTGCCGTGTTGCCAAAGTACGAAAGTATCGTCCACGAATGTAAACCACATCCTTGGTTTCTCTGTGAATTCGGATATCGCTTGGTCTTCAAAGTCTTCCATATATTTATTGAGATGATTAGAAATTACGTGGTATTAAGCTAAGTTAATCACATAGTAAGGAATTTCATTAATTAGTACAAAAGGTACATTTCGATTTGAAATATTAGGTAGAGGTGGTTAATTAACATTGAGGTGGACCTAAATTATATAATTCATAATAATATGTAAATGTAACGATAAACGACAACAGATTACACATGAGTATATGGTACGATAGATGTCGTAATGCAATAAATCAATTTCCTTATTAGTTAGTAGGTTTATTTAAGTATAATTTTCCCTAAAGATATTAATTACAGGCTGTATATAACGAACGTGATGTTAAAACTAGCATTAGGCAGATATCAATGTGACAACTACAGTGTACGCAGACAAGATATGTGAAAACGTTCGTGTTAGTGAGAAAACGTAAAATAAGTGCTAAAACTAAAGAAAAACAGAATAAATACATTTGTTATTAACAGTGAGACATGGATGGTCCAACAGTTCTGTAGTTATTGTGAATAATCAACATTAACAGACTTAAATTAGTGATATTTAACAATTCTACACAAGTCTTATAAGAACTTATAAACTTCCAAAAGAGTGAAAATAAATTAATATAAGACATAAACAATAAGGATATACACTTTCACAAACATTTAAAGTGCCTAAGAATGTAAAATTTAACATTTAAAAATTACTATATTGATTTAAGGTTATGTTATTTCCTCGCATAAAAATTATATAAAATTGTTATAGAATGGGACCAATTGGCCTAAATAAATTATAAGAGGTAAAAATAATAGACTAGCCTCAATCTCGAGTCACAAATCACTATATTAGTGACAATTTTACCGAAATTAGTTTTTAAGGGTATATGGAAATTTCAGATAATTTTCCTTTCAAATTGGCCGTAGGCATTTAAAGGATGTGTATTTACATGTAGTAGCATCCCATATTCATGTGGAAATCAATTCCAGGCCTGAAAAGTGCATAAAATTAGTATAAAATCAAGAAATCAATGTAAAAATTAACATGTTTAATAAGTGGAGCAAGTAGTTCGTGTAAGGACTTATTTTATTCGAAAATTTATCTAGATTTCAAAAATGTTGTTAGTTTTAAGATAGATTAAGGGGTTCAAGAGTTATAAGCTTTTGAAGTAAAATTTAAAATTAAGAAAATTGTTAGCCAATCAGAATTAAGAAAATATTTGAAACAGTTGTTGATAACAAAAGATAAGTTTGGTTTCTAGCCAGGGCATATAAATAGAAGTGCTGGAAGATTAGGAGCTCTCTCTGTTTTCTCTGTTCCAACACCTTGCATAAACAAGATGTTGCCAAATTTTTTGCTCGTAAATATTTTAAATAAAATAACGTCACTTCAATAAAAGTTAAGTGTGGTTTTAGTATCGGCAGTTTAAAGCAAGTGATATTCATTTGTCGTTAAATCAAGGTAAGGTTAGTTTACCTCTAAATAAATTCGGTTGTTATCGACAGCTACGAGTGAAAATATTTTCCGGAGATTCGATATTGTTTTTAAGTTTGTTGTCTTTTGATATTGATTTTGTTAATTGTTTTCGTTTTGCTGTTATTATATTTTTATTATTGGAAGCGTGTTTAATTTAAATAACCTCTAATGGTGCATTTCAAAAATTATTTTAAAACAAAAATTAATAAATTGTGATGATCCTGAAAATAAAGAATTATCATATAAGAAGAAATATTAGTGAAACTTACCTAAAGGAATAAGCGGTATCTCAGAAGCAGATCTGGATATCAAAGGAGCTGTTTTCAACGGTCAACTTCAGCATCGCAAAGAAGAAAGAGGCCATTTTGAGTGAGTGTACCAATTTTATTTACGTAATTGTTGACATTGATATTTTTACTTGTGTGTTAATTATGTCCATATTTTGTAATCAACATAATGTGCGACAACTTGTATTCGTGTCCAAAGGAACATTAATTGATCTAAAAATAAATGGTTATTATAGTATTTGCTAAATTCAAGCATAATTATACTTACGTGTATATGGTGTGGTTTCATTGTACGTTCATTGAAAGGCCATATGAATGCGTACCTATAGCGCATGCTCAGATATTATACATTTGAATATTTTTTGTGTACAGGGAGTTGCACATATATCGCGATGCAATTTAAAAATTATATTTCGATAACTTCGAACGAATTGAAAATAATAAAATATAAATTGGCAACAACTCAATGTAAATTAATCACATTACCCACAAATATAAAATTCAAAATTTACAATATAAAGCGACAAGCTAATAATTTAATTGCCCATATAGTTTTAAAGTACCTTCTAAATTTGATCCCTATCCCCTGTGAAGAGTCTTAATATGCGACTGTTAAGCTAGCTAGGCATTACAAGTAAATTCAATATAGTATAAGTATAGTTAGGTATCATAATTAAATTTATATCAGTTCAATATATATATATATATATATATATATATTGCTTACTATGAGTGATAGTGGGGACCCCATCGCCATCCCAAACTCTTGTTGGTAGAATTTGTCTTCTAGGTGGAAATATGAAGTTATATTGCATATTGCCAGAAGTTCCATTATTGTGTTTACCGAGAGTTGCGTGCGTTCGTCTAACGTTTTATTCCTTTTCCAGCTTATCCCTTATGATAGTTAGTGCCTTATCGGTAGGAAACTTTGTGAATAGACTCACAATGTCGAAGCTTACTAGTATTTCTCCGTGGTTTGCTTGGAAGTTTCTGATGGTTTCCACGAAGTGCTGCGTGATCTTGACCATAGACTCTGTTTTTCCCGATAGGGGTGTGATGATACCTAGCAGATAGTGTGCTAATGGGTGACAAGGTGAATTTCTCGAGCTCACCATCTTGTTTATTAGTATATTGCATTATTGTTAACATTTACAATAAATCCAGTAACACTTTTAGATCCCAATCGTTTGCAAAATCTGAATCGACACCAACGAGATCAGAATGGACACCCTCGCCTGTGCATTTTCAGCATCTGCTCCACCAAGACTGGTTGGCGTATGACATGTCTAGGACGCCATTTTGGTTAATTCGGCAAGCTGCTTTTGTTTCAATTTTACTAATTTAATTAATGTTTCCTGCCACTGAAGCTTACGGCGCTTTGGAATCGCATTGTGACCATTGTTTTCGTGTCGACGCAACCTCATCTTCACTACACTCGCGAGCTTCACGTTCAGGATGTTCGTCCGACATTTTCCGCCTTACTATTTGCTGTTTTTTTTACTTTTATAGGCACTTTGCGTGTAATAATCCCACTTCTGATGAAAACTGGAGGGATGATTAACCCTAAATAAAAAGCCCTTATCACAAAACTCAATTTACTTTAAAATAAGAATAAGCCACAATTTTATAATACGTTTTACATGCGTATTCCACGACCGACCGCCAGCTATCGTCCCCACGTCGTTTTACCGCCTTCGTCCGCCCTGACACGCATGTGTGACCTTCTACTAGCCAAGTAAAAGTGGGAACAGTATAGAACTATATATATATATATATATATATATATATATATATATATACAGGCTGTAACAAATTCGCTTTTCAGTATAGGGATCTCGGGAACGGTAAGGGATAGCGAGACGTTAAATTGGGGCAAAGTTACTAAATCCTGTGGCAAGTAATATGCCGTCAAGAAAGTACAATTATTTTGTTCGGTTCCCGATATATCCGATAAAACAGAAATTCGGATGTAATGGTGCTTGAAGTATTTTGCGAAATATTATGTTGGGTCGCAAGTTGTCTAACACTTGATGTAGGATTGCTATATACTTCATCTAAGATATCTTACTCTAAAACGGCAGTACAGACGGCTCTTGTGGGACCCACGCCACCTGCTATTCGTTTAAATGTACCTAAAAATAAAATAAACTGGCTTTCAAAAAGAATAATTGCAATTTGTGTAAAAACATACTATTTTATCGAGAGTTTCTGTCAACACGTTCCAAAGTTTTTCTATCTGGTAACATTCTGTTAAGAAAATTCTCAGAATAAAGTGTTCCTGCTTTGCAAGAATTGCCAAATCCTTTTCCATACATTAAATGCATATCTGCATATTCTCCGAACATGTATTACACCATTTCAAGTATTACAGAAGGAAAAAAATGTTCTTATTTGACCTCCACCGTGCAAATAAAATGACAGCCACTTACATGGCAAAATTACATTTCCTAGAGAATGTTCTCGGAACCACTGATTTTATCGAATTTAAGAAAATAGTTCAGGAATAAACTGACAGAGTTTTAAGTTTGTTGCTTTATCCCTGTAAAAGTTTTGGCCCTTTAACCAGTGAGCTAAGTACAATCCTGACTTACTACATCCGTACAGCTAATGGTATTTCGAAAATAGATGAATTTGTATAATTTACAGTCCACCAAATTTTCATTAAATTCTAAAATATAGTTTTAGAGTTATAAATAAAATTGTGTTTTCAATTGCCAATTTTACAGCCCTATAACTATGCAAAGAAAGGCCGGTGAAAATAAGTTATATGAAGTACTGACATTATTTCAATACCACCTGCTCATTTGGCCTTTCATTTCTGAGACATCCTATATATATATATATATATATATATATATATATTCTATTTAGACGTATATGTATATAGTGTATATGCATATATATATATATATATATATATATATATATATATATATATATATATATATATATATATATATATATATGCATATACACATATATCATATACGTCTAAATAGAGTTATTCATGTTAATCATGATAAAAGTCCGTTAAAAGCTCATCCTATGATTTTTGTGTTTATCTAGATACAGTATGTTAGAATAAATTACATTTAAATGTTGTGTGTCACTTTTCTTATTCATTACATAGTCTGTACAACGTATATGGACCATTTCTAAAAACTTTCTTTTGAATAAATTAGTTTGAGAGATCAAGGCCTGCACTTTATCGAAATCAGGACTGTGTCCAGTGGAGTTTACGTGTTGTGACAAAGCAGAAGCATCTTTTCTGACTCTTATTTCACAGCGGTGTGATGTAAGTCTATATCTAAGATTCCTTGAAGTCACGCCGATATATGATTGGTTACAATCACTACAAGGGATATATAACATTTGTCTTATCTAAAGTGGAGGTGTCATGTTTAAGCTGAGTGAATAGATTGTTAACTTTCTTAAAGTTTTCAGGGGCTACGTTGATGTTCCTATCTAGTTTGAGAATTTTATTAATTTTAGTAGTACTAATGTAAGGTATTGAACTGTTCTTTCTTATTTCAGTTTCCACCTCTTCGTCATCCAATGATTCATTGTTACGTAAACGAAGACTATTATTACTGACATTGTGTTGGTCTTCAATGTTAGGAGTAGAGTATAGAAGTTTTCTTAACGTAGGTTCGGGATACTAATTCTCTTTGATATTAATATAAAACGTAAATCTAGGTTTTTTGTTTTGTGATACTGTTCTTTAAACCCAGAACTGAATTGACTTCCATTTTATATGGGTGATCTTAATAATAATTGAGGTACTCTCTTGAATTCGTCGGTTTCCTGAACCAGTTTAGGATTATGATGACATTAGAGTAATCTCGAATTAACAGAGTGTCCAGAAAAGGTACACTATTATTAGTTTCTTTTTCGATTGTAAAATTAAGTTGGTCGTTATACCTGTCGAAGACTTCCAGAATTTCATCATAGTAATCTGCGGAATCAGCACATATGATGTCAACATATGTTTTTAAAAATGGAACCTCAAAACTTAGTTTGGGGATACAGCTATCCAGTAAGTCATCCATGACGTTTTGAGCCACGATGGGGCTTAATTTGGAACCCATGGGCGTTCCTATTTATTTAAAAAATTGACCGTTGTATGAAAAAAAGGCGGAGCCAAAATGAATTCTGTTAATTTAATAAAGTTATCTTTGGTAAGCGAACAATGTTATTCTAAATTAGCCCAATGGTTGTGAACAGTTTTATGTACTAAATCAATAGGTATGTTAGTAAAAAGAGATTCAAAATCTAGACTAATCAGCTTAAAGTTGAGAGGAAGTTTGAAATTGTTGATGAATTCTGCAAACTCAAATGAATCTGGGACATAGTAATCATTATAAAAATTGTAACCCTTGGTTACAAATTTTGTAATTTTTATGTTAGAGCCTCAATACAAGAAATAATTGGTCTCATTGACAATATAGGTTTGTGTATTTCTGGTAACCAATAGAACTTAGGAGCTACACCATTATAGCATATTAACAAATTTCTCAAACTAGATAAGAACATCATCGTAGCCCCTAAAAACCTTAAGAAAGTTAACAATCTATTCACTCAGCGTAAAGATGACACCTCCACTTTAAATAAAGCAAATGTTACATATAAGTTCCCTTGTAGTGATTGTAAGCAATCATATATCGGCATGAGTTCAAGGAATCTTATATATACTGATACTTACTTACATCACACCGCAGTGGCATAAGAGTCAGAAAAGACGCTTGTGCTTTGTCACAACACGTAAATTCCACAGGACACAGTCCTGATTTCGACAAAGTGCAAGTCTTGACCTCTGAAACAAATTTATTCAAAAGAAAGTTTTTAGAAACTGCCTATATACGTTCTAATGAATAAGAGAAGTGACACACAAAATTTAAATATAATTTATTCTAACTTACTGTATTTAGGTAAACACAGAAATCATAGGATGAACTTTTAACGGACTATTTATTTTGAGTGGATTTTTCGTTTTTTGTTTAGTGTAAAAGAGTTATCATGAATAACTCTATATAGACGTATATCTATATACATGTATATAGATATATATATATATATATATATATATATATATATACAGGGTGTGGCATTAGTGCGTAGAAGTACCTACGATATATCCGTTATTAAAGGAGATATCAAAAAAAAGTTATTTACAAAAATTATAGGCAACTTCAAACTTCACATTATAAAATTATTTTCGTATTTACAGGGTGTTACATATTAGCAGGATGAACCAAACATACTTTTTAAATGGGACACCATATATATTATTTAAAATTTAGATTAAGCTCATCTCTCCCATACTTCCAATATAGGGTTTCATTACGATATACAGGGTATTTCAAAAGTTATGGTCAATTGTACACGTCCTGTATACTGCAGACAGAACGACCTGACAATAATTTATTCCAGGCATGACTTTCTGACATTGGTACAATGTTAAACTTTAAAAAATATATTTTCTATTAACATTCATTATATTCTCTTACCAAATATAACACGTGTTATCATTAATAATCGATGATACCACCCGTTAAAGCCTGTTGAACGAGTGCCTCTCACTCATTTTAAACCTAATGACTTTTGAAACCAGAATTCTGAAAAACTAGAGGGAAAAAATTATCTAACTTCTTCATTACAATTTTTACTTTTAGTAATTTTTTTTTCTTCCATAATATAGTTGCACATATTACAAACATAAGAATCCCAATACTTATCGTAATATGTACACTTTGTTTTAAGAGTTCGGCCACAGTCGATGATACTTTTGGTAGAAAATTTCTCCCTTTTACACAAATTAAGTAATTGAAACATAATTACGGTACGACCAGTCGGCGATATGCTGTTTCTCGATTCCCTGATCTTGTGTAAATTCCACTCATTTGCTATTTTGTCTAGTTCGTCCTAAAAACAAATAATATATTTAGCTTTGGACAAATTGTGTTTCGATTTTAGCATCAAATGACTCAACGAATAAATGAAAATAAACAAGGCACTACATCATTACATCACTCACCTGAATAATTTCCAAAAAGCAAAACTGAATAAGTGACGTACCCAAAAAGGATGCGTTAAAGAATCAATCCTTCGTCCTTTATAGATTGGAACAAAGTTATCCAAAACTGTGCGTTGTTTTTACTCAAAATACACCACTAAGATCCTATTCTTTGGTTAGCGCTACTCTTGCCATATGAGAAAGCAGACCTTCGAGTGTTGGTCCACAAGAAGCAATTAGTATTTCTTCCATCGTTTTGTTTTTTGTGCCCATGTCATCTCGAATAGTTCTTGGACATCCACCTAATTTCTGAATAGCGTTTAGATAATAACCCGTAATGACTTTTAGATTACTAGATGTCTGCCCCGTACATAACCAAACGATGTACCCCGAAAATCCGTCAATGCATTCATTAATGCATATTCCAAAAGGAGTAAGCTTATCGTATGAATCAACGTGCCATACATAATTTGGCCCTTTATTAAAATACTGCCATCTTCTAAGTCGCTTCCTTTTCCTGATTTCAACACCATTCGGATCTAAATATTTCACTAAATTCCATACATTCTGTGTCACCACTATTTCATTTTGAATGCATTTTAGATGCATCCAACGATATCCACACATTTTCCCCGAATGTATCACGTTTTAGACGAAGAAAAACCAAAATCTCTTCTTGTTCGAAACCGTCCCAAAAATATATCTTTTTCATTATTATGTTCATATCAGTAAAGAAACACCACATTGGATTATCTCACAAACCCTATTCAATAAATATTCTACGACGCTCCCAAAATATAATATTTTGGTGCAACGATGACTGTAATAAGTACCTTTACAAATCCATACAAAATTGCGTTAAAAAGGCGTTATTTGCCATGTTTCAACAACGTTTATTCCAATAACCGTATGTAATAAAAGTTGTTCCAACACCTTTATCGAAATTTTCTTCCCTAATTTTCGTGACGAAAGTGCCACTTTTCCTCCCTAGGGCTGCAAAATATTTTGGCTCCCGGTAAAAAAATTTAATCTTTTATTATATTTATTAAAGTGTTGAATTTATATTAATTTTTATTTAACATTTTAAATAAACTAAATTAAGATTTTTCATTGAAAAAATTAAATGTGCGATTTGTAAGATTATCAAAACTAATTGGATTCGCGAAATTAGCAGGGATATTCTTCGTATTGTAACCGAAGGAAATGTTGGAAGAGACATGTGTCGCGGAAGAAGTTTCTGAGGAAATATCTGATTTTTGACCATAGTGTTGAAGATCGTCAATTTTTGACAGTTGTAGAAAATAGGCTAAAATTACCTCTTCACTTATCCTCAAGAAATCGTATTCCTTTTCATACCGTAGTTGTGATTTTTCTGGTAATAAACTTAAATTTAATATTTTCGCCTCTTCCATGATATCTTCATCATTTTCTTAAATCTCTGCCATTTTCTTGAGAACGCAACGTTTTTGTAAGACAAAATTGTGGATCAAAAATTTGTTGTTCTGACTGCTTGGTAACGATAATAACTACTAGATTCGACGCTAAATTATTATTTACAGTATTCATGAAGGTGTTGGAAAAAATCATATGTATTACACTGGAGTAAAGTGTTTTTTCCTCCCTTCTGCAGTTGTTGTCCTCGTCTACGATTCAGGCAGCAAACTCTGCAGTCGGGAGGAAAACCACCGCTTTCCTCCCTAGCAATACAAATACTATTGATTCACCTATTTTCTACATTAACACTTAATAATGTAACCACAAACTCGTAATGATGCGGTCTACCGGCCCGTTGTATTTGTAACAAACATTTTTTTATATTTTCCAGAAATAAATCTTGCATTTGTAAAAAAAAAATTACAATTGTAAGTTAAAACTTGCAATTGTAAGTAAATATATTACAATTCTAGGAAAAATATATGCATTTGTAAAAAGAAAATGTGCAATTCCTAAGAAAAAAGTTTCTTTATGTGGTCCTTCGACGTCTGTAAATAAATAACATAAATCTTCAAATTTTAATTACATATTTACCTTTGGACTTATTCGTTCATAACAAAACTTATTATAAACATAAATCTTGTTACAGAACCATTTCTAATATACAATATTATGATTTCGTGTAAATTTATATTTTCATACCTAATCAACAAAAATAAATGAAGGCCCTTCTGCTGATTGTGATCCAATACTTTTACAGTGCAAATAGATAACAAACACGTTTTAAAATAGAACAAATTAATTGTACTAGAAACTATTAGCTTTATGCGATTGTAAAAACTATAATTATTCTCATTACAACCATGAATACAACACTACGTTATCTAAAAAATATAATAGTTATCCAAAAAGACGGAGAATACTTTATGACCAAAATTATAAATTGTATTAAATGGAAAAGTAATTGTAGAATTTTGGATGTTGGATGCGGACCTGGTAATGTAACACATGACCACCTCTTGCCAATTTTGCCTAAAACGACCAAAGTAATTATGGCAATTGATAAAATACCAGAAACAATACAGTATGCCCAAGAGCACTATGGCCAAACGTCAAAAATAGTATTTCAACAAATGGATATTGTTTCTCCAATCAACACTGATTACGAGAGTTACTTTCATCACATATTTTCATTTTATTGCCTTCATTTTATA
>JARFJB010002138.1:387500-402500 GCA_036346205.1 Vesta saturnalis
TTATCTTTAAAGGTGATCTATAGATCAATGTTCGAATTAAAAGTCTTTCTGAGAAATCAAGCCAAACTAATTTTCTTTTTTGTTACAATACAATTTTTGGCATAATTTGATTTGTCTCTATGTTTATAATTGTATCATCTAGTGCGTTCTTTGTATCTAATATTACAGTTCTTAAGTGTTTGCCTAATATAAACACAATTACAGGATGTGCAATTCAATTTATAAATATTCGACTTCACAATGCGCGTTGAATAAACATTTAAGGACATTTGTATTAGTTGTGAAAGCTAATTTGTACTTCTTCTTTTGTGTACTCTTGATTTTTAACTAAAGTATCGATTATACTTGAAATGTAATCATTTGCTTATGCAATTTGTTTTATAATTAATATTTCTTTATTGAAATTTGTTTGGTTTAATGGTAATGGCATTTTGCTTTGTACTAAGGATCTGTATGCAGCTAACTTATACATTTTATGGTGACGTGGATGTTCTCTATTTGTAGGTTTTCTGAATACGGAGAACCTAAACTTGTTCTGAGTATTACAGTTAAATCTAGAAAATGAATGGCTCTATTTTGTTCTTTTTCTAGTGGAAATATTATGTTACGATGTAAGCTGTTAATATTAGTTAAGAATAAAATCTGATGAACTATGAAAGCGTGCTAAAATATCTTCAATATAACGAAACCAAAACACAATCTTATAAGAAACATTTAATTGACAAATTTGATCTTCTAAATTATCCATAATGATACTAGCTTAAAATTGGCGAAATTGGACTGCCTCTAGGTAGACCATATTTCTTGCAAATAGATCTTATTATTTAAAGACTTAGTTTTCTTGGGTTTTCAATGGTATATTATTGTATTAATCTTTTACGCAAATCTAAACGTTTCGATAATATAGTTATCGTCCTCCGTAGTAATAAAATCTTTCAGAGTTTTTTAAGATAACAAAGTTATGTAGTTTGAATGTGAAATAATTTTGATTAACACAGAGATCAAATAATTGAATTAATTCCATTCTTGTAACTAATTGAACATATTATTAAATAAAAAATTATTTAACAAACGCATATATTCTTTAAGAGGTAACGTACAGGTAACACCAGAACTTACAAGTTTATCACAGTAGTGGTATTTATATATTTTGTAGTTTATTATATCTTTATTTGCTCATTTTGCAATACTGCAAAGTGTTCTATTTTACACTTTCTAATTATCCCACTATTTACCTTTACATTTACATTCTTACCTTACAATATCCATCTTCCCCCTTTTTTCCCTCTCACATTATCTGTTTTTTCCTTGTGCAAGTTTCCTCCATTCACTCCGCTCCCCTTCCCTTTTCCACTAAAATTTCTTCTACACACCTGTCATCCCCCCTTAACTCCTTACACTCTTTTATCATATACCTCATATTCGCCATGCGTTCTCCGCATAATCTACAATACCTTTCTTCCTCTTCTATCCAATACTTGTACTCTCCATTAGCGCTCTTTTTTCCTTCTCCTTTCAGATATTCTGGGATCCCTTTTCCTTTAATCTTTCTATAATTTACATTGTATTTTGTTTCTTTTATTTTTGCCTGTCGTTGTTTTAGTACGTATCTGTCTGTTCTTACTATGTCCTTTATTACCCTCACTCCGTCTTCCCTTAATCTCTTGCCTCTTCCTTCGCGTACACGTTTCTTTTATAGTATTCTTATCTAGTACCTTGTCCGTATTTAACTCTCCCTTCCTTTATCTCTTTCCAACATGCTTGCAATATTTTACACTCCGTTCTTTCTCTCATTTCTTCCTCATGTTTTATTCCCCTTCCTCCCGCCACAATTTTTCTTTTTACACTTCCTCTCTTATTGTGTAACTCGGTGTTTCCTTATCAAGTCCCAATACCTATTTCACATATTTCTTTTGTAGTACCTCCACTTCTTTCGCTTCTTCCACCCCCACACTTCTGCCCCATATAACTCCACACTCTTCCATTACAAACAACCTCTCCCTCACACTTCACACTTGACCTACTAATTTATTTTCTTTTCTCACTCTTCCCTTTATAATAATAATAATAATAGTAATAATAATAATAATAATAATAATAATAATAATAATAATAGTAATAGTAATAGTAATAATAATAAGAAGAAGAATAATAACAATAATAATAAAAATATGTATTAGTCCTTTGTCTGTATATTTATTTTATTGTGTGTTCTTTTAATTGTTTTTGTCTTTATTTATTTATTTATTTAATGGACAAACTCTTAAAGTGTTATGCTACAAATGCCAGAGCACAACCCAATCTGCCTACGCATTCAAGAGATACACCTTAAACCTGGCCAGCTTTACACCTTAAAAGGTTGCCATGAAGGACGCTCGCCCGCACCAGCGAGCGACAGGTGGTGTAGCAACGCATTTCAGAAACGATGTAAGACATAAAGTTGTAGATATTAGATCAAATCTGCAATTTGGTGTCGTGCGAATAGTCCATCCTCTAAACGTTACAGTATGCAATATTCATTTGCCTGATAGCAATTGCCAAATCACCGATGTGGGTAACGTCATTGGTCAGCTACAAACCCCATTCCTGGTGGTTGGGGATTTCAATTCTCACAATCCACTATGGGGGTCTACTAAAATTGATGCCAGAGGACGTGAGCTTGGCCGATGGGTTGGGCCAGACCTCGTTGTTATATATATATATATATATATATATATATATATATATATATATATATATATATATATACATACAGCGTGTTCAGCGAGGAATGGGACAGTGCAATATCTCGAGAGCGGATGTAGATTTTAAATTATGAAAATATTTTTGTAAATATCTTCCAAGGGCGCACATTTGTTGGCACAAAGATTTGAATCAACGCCCATCACCGCCAGGTGGCGCTATCTCACTTCAGTTTTTTAAATGCAATGCCCTATTTTTATTTCATTTTGGACTCTATGACATATTTGTGATGACTTTTATTAAGACTCCTACCAATCTATCTTTTGTAGTTTCTGTGAAAAAATAATTTTTGGAATTTTATTAAAGCATACAAATTAAATTAAATGTTCAAATGTTTCTCCATCATTTTCTACACACGTTTGATAACGCCGAATTAATGTAACACTAGTTGCCGCTCTTAAAGTTTCTCGTGGTATGTTTGCACAAGCAATTATAATTTTGTTTTGTAACTCCTCTACATCTCTAGAAGGTGTTTCATACACTACACTCTTTAAATGTCCCCAAAGAACGTAGTCTAATCGACTAAGGTCAGGAGAACGAGCTGGCCACATAATGGGACCATTTGTACCTATCCATCGTTGCGGAAACACTCTACTTAGATAATTTCTCACTATTGCGCTATTGTGCGCTGGTGCGCCATCCTGTCGAAAGTACATCACTTGCCGCAGATTTACATTTACATCTTCAAGCAAAGGAGGCAGTTGATTTTCAAGAAAATCCAAATAGCGTTGGCCTGTTAAGGTACCATTAAAAAATTTGGGCCGATCAATTTGTCATCTATCATTCCGCACCATACATTTATGTTCCATCTCACTTGGAAATTGGTTGCTCTTACCCAATGAGGATTTTCTGACGACCAGTAATGGGAATTGTGGCGATTAACGATTCCATTGTTTGAAAAATTACTTTCATCAGACCACACGATACGACCTAGAAAATTAGGGTCTTGCGCATAATGTACCATAAAACTCCGGTGATAAAATTAAGTCTGCGATCTTGATCTCCTGCATGCAGTCCATGTACCAAATGTATTTTAGATGGTTTGTATTTATTAGATTTTAATATCTTATGGACAGAACCAACTGAAACGGTACACTCTTCAGAAATAAATCTCACAGACACATGAGGATTATAAGCTACACATGCTAATACACCGACGGTGTGTGCTTCATCTGTTGTGTCTTTGTGCGATTCTCGCACTTACGGTGAGGAAAACGACCGGTTCCACTCAAAATATTTGCTACACGAACAAATGTATTTTTCCGGGATGGCGTCGATCGGGAAACCTGGCAGCATACAATACTTGTGCAGCCCTTGCATTTTTCTACATTCACCATAAATTATTACCATATCAAAATATTCTTCGTTAGAAAACGTAAACATAATTATGGAATTTGAAGATGCACAGACGATTTTCAAAACTGAAACTGTAAACTGACAGAAACTTGACAGACACTTCATTACGCGTTGGTTTTCATGGCATGATAAATGTTTCACATGATTCTTAATCAACGACTCTGATAAGTTGGTCCCCTTACAATTTAGTGTACAGCGTATCGCATTATTTCGGCGTTATCTGCATTATTTTGTGGAAGAACAATCTTTTATCTTTCATTTGGTATAAAATTTGCTATTTTGTCTGTATCACTCAAATGTTATGAGCACTTCCTGAAATTACGTTTTTGTGCTAAAATTCCAACGATTATTTTTTCTCAGAAACTACAAAAGATAGGTTGGTAGGAGTCTTAATAAAAGTCATCACAAATATATCATAGAATCCAAAATGAAATAAAAATAGGGCATTGCATTTAAAAAATTGAAGTGAGATAGCGCCACCTGGCGCTGATGGGCGTTGATTCAAATCTTTGTGCCACCAAATGTGCGCCCTTGGAAGATATTTACAAAAATATTTTATAATTTAAAAATCTTCATCCGCTCTCGAGATATTTCACTGTCCTATTCCTCGCTGAACACGCTGTATATATATATATATATATATATATATATATATATATATATATATATATATATATATATATATATATATATACATATATATTGCTCACTATGAGTGATAGTGGGACTCCATCGCCATCCCAAACTCTTGTTGGTAGAATTTGTCTTCTAGCTGGAAATATGAAGTTATATTGCATATTGCCAGACGTTCCATTATTGTGTTTACCGAGAGTTGCGTGCGTTCGTCTAAGGTTTTATTCCTTTCCCAGCTTGTCCCTTATGATAGTTAGTGTATTATCGGTAAGAACCTTTGTGAATAGACTCACAATATCGAAGCTTACTAGTATTTCTTCGTGGTTTGGTTGGAAGTTTCTGATGGTTTCCACCATAGACTCGGTTTTTCCCGAAAAGGGTGTGATGATACCTAGCAGATAGTGTGCTAATGGGTGACAAGGTGAATTTCTCGAGCTCACAATCTTGTTTATTAGTCTTCCAGTATATTGCATTATTGTTAACTTTTACAATAGATCTAGGAACACTTTTATGAACCCAATTGTTTGCAAAATCTGAATCTACATAACTGTTTATTTCTATTTCTGAATTCGAATTGAGATTCTTAGTAAATTTAAGACCAAACCTTTCTGTCAGTTTCAAATATTTCAATACATTCTTTAAATAATTCCAGTGTTCAGCACTAAAACAATTCTGAAATTGGCTAAAATAAGTAATGGCGAAACAAAGATCTAGTCTACAGCCTAACATAATGTACATGAGATATCCTAACAATTTTCTGTAAGGCAATTTACTAAATATCCCATTGTTTTCGTTGAGCAGCTTCAACTTTGGTTGCATTGGTACCTTAGAAGTTTTACAATCTACCATATCAAATTTCTGCAACAGTTTCTGATTAACGTTTTTTGTGACATATTTAATACATCATTCCTTTTTTGTGATTTCTAAACCTATAAAAACAATATTTTTGTTTGAAAATTCTTTCATTTTAAAATGTTTCGAGATAATTTAAATCCGTCTCTGTTTTTGACACGATAATGAAATCATCTATGTCAATTAAAATGAAAGTAAATTCTTTAAAATATAAACAAGGATCCTTTTTGGAACGTTGAAAGCCATAGTTTATTAGTGATTCATAAATCATTGTATTCCAACATTTAGGTGATTGTCGCAAACCATATAAGGCATTTTTAATTTCCCAACTAAATTTTTATTAGAACTTTTTATACCTTTGGTTGCACCATGTATATAGGACTCTTGAATGTTCCATTTAGGAATACAGACGTTACATCAAATTGTGCTATTAGTAAATCATTCTCAACAAATAAAAATAGTAAAAGTCTAATAGTAGGCATTCTAATAACTGGAGAATAAACATCTTCAAACACAGAATTCTGTTTAAAAAAACTACGTGCCACAAGTCTGGATTTCTTCACAAGATTACCCTCAACTTCTTTTTCACGAAATACCCATTCAGAGTCTATAATTTCAGCTTTGTCTGGCGGTATCACAAGATCACACGTTTCATTTTCTATCAGAGAGTTCAACTCACTTTCAATAGGTGTTTCCCGACCTTCATCTTTCTGAATAGTTTCTTTGTAGTTTCTAGGAACTTCAGATATTAGATGACGTACTGATAATGCTGCAAACAGATTATAGTCCTTTTCATCATCCCACATATCATTATTCAGCTCATATTATTCCAAATATGTTGGTCCTTTTCTTTAACGTGTGCTTCTTCTTGCCTGCGAATCTAGCTTTTTCTCACGGTTCTCAATCATCTTTTCAAAGTTCTGTCTCTCTTGAGGGTTTTCTTCCTCATTTGTAATAACTTCGGGATTGTCCTTATCAATTTTATATGATTCTTCTATAAACTCTTCCTTTAGTACTACCTTCTTTTCATTCCATAATCTTATTTAAAAATTTTCTTCATATGTCGATCATAAAGGCGATATCCATTATCTACGTATCCAACCATGGTCTAATTTCGATATTCTAACTTCCTTGGGAATCAAATTGTATGCTGGACAGCCAAATAATTTTATCTTCTCCAAATTTGGTTTACAGCCAAACCACAACTCAGCTGGCATCTTTGATTGACAAATAGCTCTTGTTGGCAGTCGATTAATTAAGTATACTGAGGTTATAACTACTTCTCCCCACAGTTCCTTTTCCAGCTTTGCATCATAAATAAGACACCTTGCCTTATCCGTGATTGTGCGATTATAGCACTCTGCAACACCATTTTGTTCAGGGTTGTATGGTACTGTATACTGTATCTTGATTCCTTAATCCATGCAACATTTCTTGTATACATTTGACGAGTATTCACCACTATTATCACAACGTAGAGTGTGAATGTTCCTGCTAAATTTTGCTTCAACCATAGATACATAAATTTTAAATGTTTGCACAACCTCATCTTTGTTTGATATTAAATAAACAACACCAAAATGTGAGTAATGATCTATAAAAGTAACGAAATAGCGCTTACTATCAAAAGGCTCAGGAGTTGTTGGTCCACACACACTACTGGATATAATTTCCTGAAAGTCCTTAGCTTTTCTGTCTTCTGTAATCTCTTGAAGTGGGAGACGGGTTTGTTTTCCCTGTTGACACACTTCACAAAACGCTGGTGCAGGATACTTGAATGAATCTTTCAATGCATCAACATATGGTCAGCAATTTCAATAACTGCACCGTTCTGTTCTGGTATACGAAAAATAATCACATACAAATTTCCTTTTAATGATCCTGATAAAACAATGTCTTTGTCCTCAACAACTAGAACTTGCTTTTCTTTAAAATAACTTGCAACCTACTTTGTTCCAATTTTCTGACAGATAATAAATTATAATTTAAATTTTCACACAACCAAACCTGTTTCATAGTGATATCACGGCCTGTCAAACTTTTTAAACTTGAATTTCCTTCTTCGGTTGCTGTCAGAGTTTCACCGGCCTTAGCTACATTTATTTTAACACAAATGCCCTTTTATCATAAAGAAGTTCTTTAAATTTCTCAACTACTAAATGACTTGTAGCCCGCTGTCTACAACAAAGGTTACAACTTCACTATTATTACCAAAACACAACATGAACATTTCCTGGATTAAAAATACCTCTAGTTGAGAGTCTATTGTTTCCTCTAAGGTAATATCTTCCTTTATTAAATCCACTTTCTGGGCACTGAGCTCTTTATGTCCTACTTTGTCACACCATTTCAAAGAAAAATCAAAACTTGAGTTATTGCTCCTAAAAAAATTTCCTCTACCATACGTTCCTCTTCCACAATCTCTTCTCCTAGACCTTATTCCAAAACTTCTCTCACTGTTATAACCTACAGAAGCTGAACTGTTTGTACTTGTTTCGGACTTACATTTTGCTTAACGAGCTTCTTCCAATAGCAATTTGTTCTTTACAAAGTCCATGTCTATGTTAGCCTGACTTTGGCAGAACATTATATCTATTGCTGTAGTTACCGCTTGATAGGATTCCAGCATTGAAGATAACAGTTGCAATACAAGCTCGCTTTCTTCAATTTTACTTCCTGCGACTTTTAGTTCACATGCAGTTTGTTCAAACTGTGTCAAATACTCGGTTATTATCTTTTCTTCATTGAACTTTTGCAACTTTTTCTGCAAAGTTACCTGACTTGATATTCCCTTCTTGGTGTACATATTACTCAATGATTCCATAATTTCCTTTGCCGAAACTTTAGTCTTTAACATTTCCAAAATGTTATCATCTATACATTGTACTATTATTGTACGTGCCTTAATTTCAATTTTCTGATAAGTACCATGTCCTTCAGTTCCAGCTGCTGGAGGTGATTCCGTAATAACTTTCAACACACCTTGCTGTTCCAACAAAAGTCTAACATGAAAGTCCCAGTTAGAAAATGATGCTACATTGAACGGTTTTACATAGAAAAGCTGGTTTTCCGCCATTTTCCGACCTTTCCTTTGTTAAATTTTCATGCAAAGTGTTCCCGTCTTCTTGCTTGGCAGTTCCAATTTCCAATCAACAATTCTCAAGATATTCCGGCTAGTTTTTAGCATTAACTGGGCCCATAACCTGAAGTTAAATCAAAACGGAACCTTCAGGATTTTGCACTTTTATTTAATAACAAACTAAGGCACAAAAACTATAAAAAACCATTCTTTGATGTATTAACAACAGTGCGATCACATCCTACAGCGACAATCTGATGTATATTTTACTGTAAAAGTTCTGTCTTTTCTGCCATCAAAGTAAATTGCTGCAATTACTAAGTTTCTATTATCCGTCTTTGTACTTATAAAATCCGTTCGGCTTCTTTTTCTGTCTTACAATTTTTGATGTACCTTCAGCTACACTTATTAATCCAATACCTTTTAAAGCAGCATTCACAATCAAAGGCAAAGTCGTTCAACAGGTGATCTTCTTTCATATGTGACCCAAGTTTGGAACAATACAGTGGAGCAGTTCGGTCAAACAGTTGTAGTCGCTTTAGATATCTCAAAGGCATTTGACCACGTTTGGCATAAGTGTTTAGTTGCCAAACTCACCTCGTTTAGGTTAAATAATACGCTCATCAACTGGGTTTCTAGTTTCCTTGATAAAAGACGAATACGTTTCGTAGTTGATGGCTTTTTTTCAAAAGAAGTTAGCATTAACGCGGACGTACCACAGGGATCTGTTATAGCGCCTACACTTTTTATGTTGTACATAAATTACCCTATTTCTTCAACAACTAACCCCAACCATTGCTTTGCTGACGATAGCACTCTGCACTGTAGTTCATCTCAGTCTACTCATAGTGATAATCCACCTTCAATGTCAAATAAAGAAATTAAAGCTGAAATGGAAAATTCAATCAACAAAGACATTCAACGCATTCTCGAATGGGGAAGCAATAATCTAGTTAAATTTGATGCTAACAAAACTCAGTATTACCTTGTGTTCGCCAAAAAGATCGATCATTTCCTGTTGTAAGTATGAATGGCTTAGTTCTTAAGTTTTCAGACTCTATTGTTCTGTTGGGTATGACTGTATCTTTAAATCTCTCATGGGTTGACCATCTTCTGTCAGCTACCAAAACAGCTGCTCGTAAAATAGGCTTTTGTACAGATCTAAGCAGTACTTTACTTCGACAACTCCTTTTGCTGTATAAGGCCCAAATTCGGCCTCATCTAGAATATAATTTTCACCTCTGGGTTTCTGCTCCCCAATACGCTCTCGATATCGTTGATCGTATTCAAAAGAGAGCGATTAGGCTTACAAATGACCCGTCGTTAACTCTCACATGCAGTCCCTTGAGCATAGAAGGATGGTTTCAGTTTTTCTTTGTATTATCGTTATTACAACGGCTATTGTGCTGCTGAATTATATTATTTGATACAATATCGGGCTATCTTTGCGAGAAACACTCGATTCGCTCATTCACATCATCAGTATGTAGTACAAATCTCCACTTGTTGTACCAAATGGGCGCAATCTACATTTTTCTGCACGGCTTCTAAACTCTGGAATGATCACCCTAGTTCCTGTTTTCCTCTCACTTATAAAATGAGAAAATTTAAGGTAGCTGTTCATAGGCATCTATTGGCAATTCATTATCCCTCGATCCATCCTCCTAAGTGTTCCTGAGGCCTTTAGCACGATAGGACAAATTTAGCCTGTTCAGGTCCACAATCATAAAAAAAAAGAAACGGATCTGTCCGACACGCCACTTCAATCGCATGTTTCTGCTAAGTTATTGAGAACTACCTGATTGTACTGATTCTTTGATATTTTTGACGTTGAAGGTTGGTTTGATTCTAATATGTTTGATCAGTATTTTTATCAATATTTTCTTCAAAATCAAATTCACGGTATATTTTATCTTTATCATTATTTTTTCATTTTCACTTTTATCAGTATCAGTTTCAGTATTTTTAATGACGTTTGTTGTCGAATTGTCCTATAAATCCATTTTCTAGCATTTCCATTCTATACTTTTTCAATCTCTCAGTTTCTCTTTCTTTCTTTCTAATGCTTTTAAATTTTCTTCGTGGTTTTAGTATCTATACCTCATATACTCATTTCTCTAGTAGTTATTTGAAATTAAAAGTTGTTGTAACATTTGCAAGAAGATATATCGAGTAATTTAAAACTATACTTCGAAACACTTCGATTTTCTCAAGACATTTTTATTATATTTTGATTTCGTGTTCTTTTTAATGCTTTGTATTTCTCATTGTAGTCTTTTATCCTTTTAATATCCTTTCACCAGAAATTGTTGGTAAAGATGCTTTTTCCCATACATTTTTATTTGAACCAAAAATCTGCGTACTATATCTGGGATCTTTATTAGTATCTTTCTTTAAAAATCTCGCCACTACAAATATCCTCTCATAATGTCTAAATATGTTGGAAGCACATTAACACTAAGTTCACAAGATGTTCCAAATATATCGTGTTTTGTTCGCGTTTTGGCATTTTGAAATGTATCCCGAAACACTAATATTCAATGCAAGAATTATACTACGCCTCGTTTGCAGATCACTATGCAACTGCGCCACAGTCTGTTTATAGATTAAGCGCGATTAATTCCAACCGTAAGACAGGATCATCCCTCGCCCTCAAGAAGCAAGTTAGTATTCCTAAACTCTGCTAAATATAACTTTTAACTTTGAAAATGCACTATAACAGAGCTATTTAATTACTAAAAATATAATTTAGAAATATAGTTAAATTAATGTAGTATTTTATTAATTGTTTTGATGGGTTTTGGAATCTGAAGTCGACAACTTGTCTACACTTTTTAATGTGTGTTTTAACCTCAAACAAGACCTCTTACCATCTTAGGCCATTCTAGATTCAATACCTAGTATTTTATTGATTTATTTTAAAAGCATACGATTTCATAAAAAAAATGAAAGATTACACTTTTATAGGAACGTAAGAATTTAATCCGACAAAACCAAATTTTTTTCTAGTTGACACGAAAATTCGTGATTTAAAAAAAAGGTTTAATCGCTCCGCCCAAATGCACAACCAATCCGATATTGAAACCAATGTTCAATTATGACACTAGTGTTGTGACCAAGTTAAACTAAAAAGGAAAGGAAAGCTACTGCCCAAAGGGTAGGTTCGGCTGCTTGAGCGTTCTACACTCCTTCAGGCATAGCGATGGATTCTCAGGCTAATTATATGGACATTTTTACACCTCCCCTATTGTATCTCTACGTGGCGGTATGTTTTTCACTATTAACATTTTGAAACCACCTAAACAAGTTGAATTCCTTTACCAAATGTTTATAAAAGTAAATCAGAAGGCAAAATTTATGTTGTTAGAGCTATTATGTAATTCTTATTAAGTAAAATGTGACCTATCAAGTGCATGTTACTTTACTTAAATCCTTAACAACTTTTATCAAATTCTACAATATTTTCATTGACCAGTGCTGCCTCTATTTTTAAGAATTTAGTTTTCATATCGAGGTTATAGTGGTGACTGTTACTTTTGACAATTTACGAATTGAATTTAAAAATTTTCATTTATGTAAATACTGAGGCTTCTTTTAATAATTATTTAAACATCGAGTGCGTTAATGAAAGCGATTAACGATGAGATATATTAATCTCTATCTGACATAAAGTTTTAAACGTCATTCTGACGTAGATTATTTTTTTGGTTCTATAGTGTTACCTGTTTTCGTCATGAACGTATAAAAAAGAGATTGCATAATTATCCTAAAAAAGTGTTATTATTTTACTTTCCATTTTGTATGTTGGAAGGTCTTGTGGTATCCCAAACCAGATCTTTTAGGATAACTACGCAACCCCTTTCTTATACGGTCATAACGAACACAGGCAACATAACAAAAATAAAATCAATAATCTACGTCAGAATGACGTTTAAAACTTTATGTCGGATAGACAATAATATATACGTTAACTTAAAAAAAATTCCAAAGCCGTCCACATCTATAAGTTTGCAACAATACAGTTTAAGTATCTTCATTAATATTTACTTAATTTTTAGACTTATTTGGCTTTATATTAAGAAGCTATGTATCGAAAAGGAACCTAAAATTAATTTTTTTTTAAAAAGCGTGTCTACACTTTTGCTTATAAAATTAATTCTGTCAGTTATTGCAAGAAATCGAACTTACGAAATTTTTGCCACTAAATTACGCATTGTATTAAAAATTACACAGTACATAATTACTATCTGTTTATGTTTATATATATATATATATATATATATATATATATATATATATATATATATATATATCGGGTGTTTACAAAAGATGCGGCAATATTAAAGGGGGTGATTGCCCAGGTCATTTTATACAATAAAGTTCCTATAAACGTCCACAAACGCTTCGTTACCGATGTACAGCGTGTTGAAGTTTAATTTAAAAAGCAGTTAAAATTAGATTTTTCCAAAACGGCTTGAGATATCATAATGAAATTTTACGCGTGTCAATAGCTGTGGGACACGCATACTTTGCAATACAATACATTGTTTCAGTCATACCATTGGCGCGCGTATTGGCACGTCACAGGCTATTTTTCAAGAAAAAAGTAGCATATCGCTGATTTCTCTAAAAATAAAAAATATTTTTTAGTTACGTGTTCAATTGTGAAGAAAAAAGCTCTCTTGGCTTTTTATCGTACGACGTACCGTTTTTGAGTAAAAAAAAAAACATTTTTAAACAGTTTTAAAAACCCAGGGTAAAAAACAAATATCTCCTTTTTTCAGAGAAATCAGCGGCATCTTACTTTTTCTGAAAATAGCCTGTACGATACGCGCCTATGGTACGACTGAAACATGGTGTTGTATTGCAAATGTCACAGCTATTGACACGCGTAAAATTTCATTATGATATCTGCCGTTTTAAAATCTATTGACTGTTTTTAAATTAAACTTCAGCACGCTGTAGATCGGTAACGAAGCTTGCACATGTTTATAGGAACTTTATTGTATAAATGACCTGCAATCTTAATATTATCTTTAAAATATATATATATATATATATATATATATATATATATATATATATATATATATATATATATATATATATATATATATAGTGCGTCGAAGTACGATATATCCGTTATTAAAGGAGATATTAAAAAGTTATTTACAAAATTATAGGCAACCTCAAACTTCACATTATAAAATTATTTTCGTATTTACAGGGTGTTACATATTACCAGGGTAAACCAAACATATTTTTTTAAATGGGACACCCTATATATTATTTCAAATTTAGATTAAGCTTATCTCCCCATACTTCCAATATAGGGTTTCATTACGATATACAGGGTATTTCAAAACTTATAGTCAATTGTACACGAAAATCATTCTCATTTCAACGTCCTGTATACCGTAAATAGAAAACCTAACAATAATTTATTCTAGGCGTAACTTTTGACATTGATACAGTGTTAAACTTTAAAAAATATATTTTCTATTAACATTCATTATATTCTCTTACCAAATATAACACGTGTTATCATTAATAATCGATGATACCACCCGTTAAAGCCTGTTGAACGAGTGCCTCTCACTCATTTTAAACCTAATGACTTTTGAAACCAGAATTCTGAAAAACTAGAGGGAAAAAATTATCTAACTTCTTCATTACAATTTTTACTTTTAGTAATTTTTTTTTCTTCCATAATATAGTTGCACATATTACAAACATAAGAATCACAATATGTAAGAGTTCGGCCACAGTCGATGATACTTTTGGTAGAAAATTTCTCCTTTTACACAAATTAAGTAATTGAAACATAATTACGGTACGACCAGTCGGCGATATGCTGTTTCTCGATTCCCTGATCTTGTGTAAATTCCACTCATTTGCTATTTTGTCTAGTTCGTCCTAAAAACAAATAATATATTTAGCTTGGGACAAACTGTGTTTCGATTTTGGCATCAAATGACTCAACGAATAAATGAAAATAAACAAGGCACCACATCATTACATCACTCACCTGAATAATTTCCAAAAAGCAAAACTGAATAAGTGACGTACCCAAAAAGCAGGCGTGAATGAATCAATCCTTCGTCCTTTATAGATTGGAACAAATTTATCCAAAACTGTGCGTTGTTTTTACTCAAAATACACCACTAAGATCCTATCCTTTGGTTAGCACTACTCTTGCCATATAAGAAAGCGGGCCTTCGAGAGTTGGTCCACAAGAAGCAATTTTTGTTTTGTTTTCTGTGCCCATGTCATATCGAATAGATCGCTAGCCCCCGTGTTTTTTCACCGTGAGTATGTCTCCACCGGCTTCAACCAAT
>JARFJB010002138.1:407500-410000 GCA_036346205.1 Vesta saturnalis
AACAAATACTAAATACAAATACAAAATAAATACAAAACAACATAAACTAAACATAAACAAAAAAACTAAAAAAAAGTATAAATAAACATGTAAAGTAAATGAAAAGCAAATAAAATAAAATAAATATAAACATAAAAAAACATAAAATAAATATAAATAATAAATATAAACATATAAATATAACATAAACATAAACATAAATATAAATACAAATAAAAATAAATAAAACATAAACATAAATACAAAACAAAACAAAACAAAATCAAATAAAATACTAACAATACATAAAATACAAACAAAATACAAACACAAACAAAACAAAACAAAACAAACACAAACAAAAACAACAACAAACACAACACACAACACAAACACAAACACAAACACAAACACAAACAAAGCACAAACACAAACACAAGCACAAGACAAACACAAGCACAAGCAACACAAGCACAACCACAAGCAGAAACACAAGCACAAGCACAAGCACAAGCACAAGCACAAGCACAAGCACAAGCACAAGCACAAGCACAAGCACAAGCACAAGCACAAGCACAAGCACAAGCACAAGCACATGCACAAGCACAAGCACAAGCACAAGCACAAGCGCAAGCACAAGCAAACGCAAACGCAAACGCAAACGCAAACGCAAACGCAAACGCAACGCAACGCAACACGCAACGCAACGCAACGCAAAACGCAACAACGCTAACGCAAACGCAAACGCAACGCAAACGCAAAGCACACGCAACGCACGCAAACGCAAACGCAAACGCAAACGCAAACGCAAACGCAAACGCAAACGCAAAGCAAACGCAAAGCAAACAATGCAAAGAAACCAAACACAAACACAAAAAAACACAACATAAACACAAACACAAATAAACATAAACATAAACATAAACATAAACACTAAACAAAATATAAACATAAACATAAATATAAAAAAATAAAATATAAATAAATATAAAATAAATATAAATATAAATATAAACATAAATATAAATATAAAATAAATAACAATATAAATATAAATAAAAATAAATATAAAACAAAACAAATATAAATACAAAATAAAAACAAACATAAAATAAAATAAACAAAATAAAATAAAACAAACAAAAGTAAACGAAACGAAACTAAAAGGAAATGCAAAGCAAACTGAAATGTAAAGCAAATGCAAAACAAATAAAACAAAACATAAACATAAACATAACAAAAGCAAAAAAACAAAAATAAACATAAATAAACATAAACGAAATGTAAAGTAAATAAAGCAAAGTAAATGTAAATATAACATAAAACATAAAATAACATAAAATAAATATAAAATAAATATAAAATACAAATAACAAAACATAAATAAAATATAAATATAAATATAAAATAAATATAACATAAATATAAATATAAATATAAATATAAATATAAATATAAAATAAAATAAATATAAATAAACATAAATATAAACATAAATATAAATATAAATATAAATATAAATATAAATATAAATATAAATAAAACATAAATATAAACATAAACATAAATATAAATACAAAATAAACATAACATAAACATAAAATAAAACATAAACACAAACATAACATAAACACAAAACAAACACAAACACAAACAACAAACATAACAAAGTAAACAAAGCACAAGCACAAGCACAGCACAACGCACAAGCACACGACAACACAAGCTACAGCACAATCAAACAAGCTACAGCACACATCGCACAATGCAAACGCAAACGCAACTAACGCAAACGCACAGAACAGCAAGCAAGCACACAGCAAACGCAACAGCAAACGCTACAGCAACGCAACGCAAACGCAAACGCAAACAACAGCAACGCACACGTACGCAAACGCACGAAACGAACAAACAAGCAAACAGCAAACTAATGCAAAGACACAAATGCACAATACAACGACACTAAACACAAATACAAAATAACATAAACATAACACATACACATAAACACTAACAAAACATACAAAATAAACATAAATACTAAATCACTAAAACAAACATAAACAAACATAAACATAAACATAAATAAAACATAAATATAAATATAAATATAAATATAAACATAAATCATAACATAAACATAAAAACAACATAACACATAAAATAACACATAACATATAACATAAAATACAAAACAACATAAACATAAACATAAATACAAACAAAAATAACATATAAACAAACAAACAAAAAACAAGTAAAGCATAAGATAAAGTACAAACAGCACAAAGCAAAGTACAAGACATGCAAAAGCTAAAGCAAAGCACAGCTACAAGCACAAGCACAAGCAATACACAAACACAAGACACAAATAAAGACATCAACAAAAGAAACCAAACAAGCAAAGTAAAGCAAACGATAACGCAACCATAAAACGAAAGCAAACATACAAACAACCAAAAGCATAACGATAAACGCAAAACGCAACAACAAAGAACACAAATCAAATACTAAACATAAA
>JARFJB010002138.1:412500-457500 GCA_036346205.1 Vesta saturnalis
ACCAACGCAAACGCAAACGCAAACAGACAAGACAATAACGACAAACAGAACAGGCACAACACAACACAAAACACAGACACAACACAACAACAAACAAACAACAAACAAAACAAACACAAACAAAAACACAAACATAGACACAGACACAGACACAGACACAGACACAGACACAGACACATATGCGAACGCGGACGCGGACGCGAACACGCACACGGACACGGACACGCACACGGTCACGGACACGAACACGAACACGGACACGGACACGGGCACGGACACGGACACGGACACGGACACGGACACGGACACGGACACAAACACAAACACAAACACAAACACAAACACAAACACAAACACAAACACAAACACAAACTCAAACACAAACACTAACACAAACACAAACACATTTGTTTTAAATTCAAGTGGTTTCACGGAAAAAATATTCATAATACTGCTAATGATGGAATGTAAATGTGAAACCAACGTCACTTAGGACATCGGTTATTTCTTTTTTTATTTTTTATTTGGAATTCGTATATTTACAATTTACTTTAAATTGAGTGTTAAGTAAATTGGATAATATTAAACAAACCTTGTAACGAAAAGCCATTCATTAATGGGACTCTTACATCATTCCTTTTGGGATAAAGTTCTTTACGGTTGTTAGGCTAGGTTCTCTTCAATCTTCTTCTGCATGGTGGAACTTCTGATAATTCCCGAATCAATGTACTGGTGTGGTCTTGGCGCTTACTGTGATACTTTTCAGAGAACCTGCGGATCCCATCAGCGATGAGGGGAATTCGAAGGACCTCGTGTAGTGTCTGGTTTGTAACAAACCACGGAGTGTCCACAAGAGCGCGGAGGGTTTTGGATTGGAGTTGTTGAATAGTGTTAATCCTTTTTGATTTGGCACATCCCCAGAGTTTTATTTCGTATGCCCAGATTCGTTTGATCGTTGCTTTGTAAAGTAGTAGCTTGTTATTCAATGATAGCTTAGACTTCCTTTCAATAAGCCAATACATTTTCCGGAATTTTAGATTAATCTGTAGTTGCTTGGTTTGAATATGCGTCCATGTAAGGCGTTGATCCAAGTGTAGGTCCAGATACTTTGTTTTTGTATTAACTGGAATGGGCACGCTATTGGTAGTAACTGGTGGACATACATTTCGATTCGTGGTGAACTGGTTTAGTTGAGTTCTTCGGCATTCATTAAATATTTTGTGGTGTCGTTAGAGGTTTAAGGATGCAGTATCTGAATCTTGTGGACATGATTGCAGTGTTATCTGCAAAAGTGGCGATTACCGTGCTTTGGTCTTCAGGTAGGTCAGCAGTATATGTTGAATATAGGACGGGGCTAAGAACACTTCCTTGGGGAACATCGGATTGAACGGGATATCGTTGAGAGATTTCATTACTGTATTTAACTGAATAGTATATGTTTGTAAAATAGGATTTGAGTAAGGGTTAGTAATTACTTAATAGTACATTTTTCAATTTGTAAAGTAGCCGAGTGTGCCAGACTCGATCGAACACCTGGGCTACATCTAAAAGATAGCTGTGCATAATTTCTTCTTTTCGAGACTAGTTTTTATTTGATTAATGATCCTGTGTATTTGTTGTGTAGCAGAATCACCTTCCTGAATCCAAACTGGAAGAGAGGTAGGTGAACTAGAATTTCTGTGTCTGTGAGAAGCCCTTTGAGAAATAGTTTTTCGAATATTTGCCAAGTATGGGTAAAACGTTAATTGGCCTCTGTAGTAGGAAATACTTATCATTCTGTTATATACTGACTTCCATAAAATTGCGACACCTAGAATTTATTGAACGATTTTATTGAAATTTTTGTCAACGATGTCTTTCATTAGAACAAACAAAAGATTAAAATCTGAAAACAAAAAAACAAAAACTAAAAATGTTTTTTTCAATAACGAGTTGCTCCGCCACGATTTGTAGTGCACTTCTTTAGACGGCGTGGCATGCTATCAATCAAGTAATCTATAGCTGCCTGTGGTATATCAACCCAAGTTTCTTGAATCCGTAACCAGATATTGTGTAAGTTATCTGGAGGGTGTAGTAAATTACCTAGTAGCCTACCAACTTCATCCCATACATGTTCAGTGGGCTACAAATCAGGCGACCGAGCAGGCCATGGGAGGAGCTTCTTCCAAAAAACGTATTGTAGCCCTTGCCGTATGAGGATGCGCATTATCCTGTTGGAAAATGGGATCCTCCAGCCCCTGAAGATATGGAAGCGCAACGGGTTCTAGCACATTGGCAATATAACCAGCGAGGTTCAACTTGCCAGCAATGAAGACCAAGGGCGATCTGCTACCGTAACATATTGCACCCCATATGAACACTCCTTCTGTGAGGGCTGTGTTGCGTTCCACAAGAAATGTTGAATTTTTACGTTCTCCACGCATCCGTCTGACGCTCCTACGACCACCGTGGGTCCACAACCAAATCGGGACTCGTCACTAAACACAATTCGATGTCATGCTTGCGCCCAATTCACTCTTTCGTTGCTCCATTCATAGACATAGACATTGAAATGAACGATATGAACGCAGCCTAAATGACCTTATCCGGCAATAAACAGATGACATTGACATTCTGGATCCTACACCCCTCATCCAATCATTTGCAATCGATCGAGTTGTTGAAAACCTGTCTCTTGTGGCCAAAAGTCTTAAGCGACGTTCTTCGCGATCTGTAGTCCTGCTGGGACGTCCATATCCAAGGCGACGTTGTTTCACCCCTTCCTCGGACCATTTAGACCAACATCTCAATACCGTTGTTACAGTTCAGCTTACACGACGAGCAATTTCTCTTAGCGAAAGTCCGGCCTCTCTCATGCCAAAATACGACCACATTCAATATCAGTCAATTGGGAAAATGTTGATGTTGACGTACTCTTGGCGATGTTCCCAAGTTCAGAACGAAATTGACAATTAATTACACACTGATTGGTTCATTTCTTCAAATTTATTGTTACTAAGTGCAAAGGAAAAAACAAAAAAAAACTGCTAGCTATATTTTATTCAAATTTTAATCGTTTGTTCTAATGAAAGGCATCGTTGACGAAAATTTCAACAAAATCGTTCAACAAATACTAGGTGTTGGCAATTTTTATGGAAGTCAGTACATATCGTAGTTAGCGTTACAATAAGTTTCCTTGGAAGCATCTTCATAATTTGGCCTGTAATCAGGTCGATCCCGGCGTTTTATGTTTATTTAATTTGAGCAGTTCTGTAAGAGCTTCTGCAGGTAAAAAGCGTTTAATGGTTGGAAACATCTAACATGCAACGTCAAGATACCCTTCGATATCTCTGTCTGCGTCTATTGGTTCGAAAGGTTGAAAAATTCGTGATAGGTGTTCTGCAAATGCATTAGACTTCTCTTTGTTAGACTTTGTCCAGTCCTCATTACTTTTCCGTATTGGTGGTATTTTGATTTGTGGTCTTTTGAATATTTTTGTGGCTTTCCAGATGGTATTGTCCTCGTGCTTAAGGTGAGTAGTATAGTAATTAAAGCTAGAGTTTTGACTATTATTTAAGACTGTATGAAGTCTGCGTGTTAATATATTGTAGTTTAATTTATCGGCAGCGTTGCGAGACCTAGGCCATTTAGCTCTAGCGCTTCCTTCTTCGGTAATCAATTCTTATGTGTAGTGTGGTTTGCTTTTTGCATTGTTTGTTTGGTCATTAGAATTTGGGGTAGCTTCCCATGCCGCTTCTTGTATAGATTTGACAAAGTTATATACTGCTTCGTCTAATTCTTCAGGTTGTTTCTTTATGCACATTATAAAATCAGTTTTATCTTCAAGACTTTGTTGGAATTTTTACCAATTGGTGTGTTGCGATGAAAGGCGCGGAGTCAGGTCTTTGTTGATAACCTTGGTACTTAAGTTAATTATCACTGGCGTGTGATCCGAGGATAAATCAAAATTCGATTCCGTTGTGGCCGTGTTGGTAACTATCCCTTTTGAGATATAGAAATCTAATAAGTCGGGAATTTTATTGGGATTGCTTGACCAGTATGTCGGTTCACCGGTAGAGCGATAATTGTAGTTGTTACCACTAAGTGATTTAAATGGATTTTTGCCTTTTTTGTAGTGAGTCGGGAGCCCCAATGGATGTGTTTGAGATACCAGTCACCACCAGCCACAAATATATCACCTAGAGTCTTGAAGAATTCATTGTAGTTGTCAGTGGAAAATGTGTGTCTAGGTGGACTGTACAAAGCACTAATTTTAAAGGACCAAAGGAATGTATTCACCTTTATATTTGTGGCTTGGATTTTTCGGTTTAGAATGGAAGTAGCTGGTGATGGGATGTAGAATTTTTTATTATAACCGCAGATCCTCCATGGAATGTATTTTCAGGGCGGTTTGTGTGGTATACAGAGTAATTTGGAATTAAAATCATAGTTCTGTCTGTATAGTGCGTCTCTGAAATTAACATTGTATCAATTTTATTTATATTTAGAAAGGTTATTATCTCTTGCTTATGGTTTGCAAACCCATTTGCGTTCCAAGTAGAGATCCTTGCTATTTTAGCCATTATGGAGATATTTTGGCAATTAGCGTCGAAATCATGTTTAACATTATGTTATTTTGACTCATTAGTTGTGCGAACATGTTTTTGAATTCGTTTAAAAATGCTGTTAGCTCTCCTTCTGTATTATTGGGTTGTCGGTTGATGGTATTCGTAGGAGTATTTGTTCGCACAATTTCAAAGCATAGGAACTGGCGGTTTGGTTGTTGGGTACTACTAGTCGGAATTATTGGAGTACGAGTTAAAGTTGTTGCTTGTGTTGGGTATGGTATTTGGGACAGTCTGTTAGAAGTTTTATTCTTCGCATTTATTACCTCTTGGTAAACACAGTAACCTCTGTGGTTCGCTGGTCGATTCCCTTCACATAAGACTCACTTTGCGGAGTGTTTCTTGTCGTTTGGCAGGTTTTAGAGTCATGTTGTTTACCGCATTTAACACACATGTATTGTCTTGTACAGTATGTTCTGAAGTGACCGTAGTTTTGATATCTAGTGCACTGGATGGTTCCCGTTGTTTTATGAGGTGATTCCATCTTAGTTCTATCATTGAGGAATTCTATTTGAAATATTTCCTTGTTATTTTCGTTGGGCTTTAGGTCGATATAAAAGAGAGGTGAAGGATCTTTGTAGCCTTATGTCTGATTTTCATAAAATTTGTTATTTGATGACCCGATTGTAACAAACTTCGAACGTGTTGTTAATAATTCACCTCTATGTAGGCATCTTAACGTGCATTTCGTGCCATGTGTGTTGCATATCTAGTTGCATAAAAACACGCATTTAATTATTTTAATTAGAACTCGTACGCATATCGTTTGGACATTCAGTTTTAGACATGTTCATGCGAAAGACTACTTTAGCGATGCTTTGTTGATGATATTTTTAATGGGGATGTAAGCATCCATCTTTGCTCTGTTAAATATTTTTTATTAAAGGTGCTACACATTTTATGGTGAGTTTATTTAAAGTTATTTTACAAAGTTTGAGATGTTTGCATTTCAGACACTTTTATTTTTACTTTCACGTTTACGTTTTATTTTTTACTTTAACTTCACGTTTAAACATATCTACGCAATTAAATATTTTACCGTTAATCTAAGTTACCATATTAGCACGATTGATCAAGAGTGAGATTTATTCATTTGGGAATTATAAAGAATACAAACCCAGATTTACTTCAACCTGAAGTAATATTACGCAACAATTTCCAAAAACGCTGACCAAGCATGCAGCATTTCGTTACCTACAGTGTGTCCAAGAATAAGGTATTTTGATTCCATTAATTACTCATAATAACATTAAATATACATTATGTTATAACATTACTAACATTAGCATTAACTATTTCTGTTTATAATTAAATATAGGTTGTGTAATAAAACTTGTTGTAGAAATTTTCTTTTAAGTTTATTGTATAATAGTTTACTTGTTTATTCCATGTATTAAACAAGTTGGCGTCCCAGTATTTAAAAATTAGTTTCAGGAAGAAGCAACCCCGATTTTAAAGCGAACATATCTAGGTACAAGTAGATATTTTTTGGTTAATAAGGCAAATCGATAATTTTATGAACCTAGCCCACTTTAATCTACAACAGAGCATAAGGCACCAAATCTGCTATTTATTACCCAAACTGTTAAGTAGCTAAAATTTGTAGCCATGGGTGTAGAAGTATACGCATAGAACCTTTAAGGATATGTACACGATTTTTTTAACTCGTTCTTCTACTCTATAGGATTTTTCTTCATTGAGTTGAAGTGTGTGGTGAATCACTTTTCGTCTTTTAAGTATGTAATGATTTTTTTGTAAGTATCCAGGGTGAGAGCGTTTAGTTTTACTGTGTTATTTCCTAATGTGTGGTATATAGTATTGTTTAGTCTCCGCTACATTTGTTATATTTTTTACCATGTCGTGATTAGTCACGCCGTAAATGTAAATTGGTGGAGGTTTAGGAGGTTCTTTAGTGTTATCATCGTTTTCCGTTTGCATTGGATTTGAATATCTATTTTGAGTGCTAGTGGTAGGTTGATTTAACGTTAGGTTTTACACAGATTTATTGAGTCTTAATCTTTTCCTTTTTTTGACAGATTGACAGAGGTGGCAATTATTTGTAGTATTATCAGTATCATTTTGGTTATTCGATATTTGTTGTTTGGTATATAAGCGTCTTGGGTTAATGGGTAATTGCTAAATACTTGTGTGGTTGGATTTATATTGGGTGGATTGTATGTTTGGTTAGGGTAAGAAGATTGGGATGGTTGGATGAATTACTAGGTACCTAATGGTATTTGTTGTTGCTGGTACTCAATTAGTGGCTGATTGCCGTTCAGTTTAGTCACACATCCATGTGTGGCATTTAAGTTAGCCGTTTGGAGCGGAAACATAATTTTCAATTATCTAATTTAGATTTAAATTTAAATCTCCGTTGTACGTTATAGAGATTGTTATGTATACACGAATTTTTAATCTTATACACTTGACGTCAGGACACTTCGTACACGCGTTGTCTGATATCTCAGTGAATAGACCGCCGCACCTCTATGTTCACCGATATAAATATTTATTTTAGATAAGACGATTTTGGCTAAAGCTAGATGTGTTAAAATATGGGCTCTGAAAGCTCTCGAATATGCATGGCCAGTCAAAATTTTTACAGTTGAAGCTACAGCATAATCAACACTGAACAAATCTTGTAATCAACTTCCGTCCATAATATAGCCAATAGCATACATGAGAAACATTAATAGGTGAAAACCACCAAGCCTAACCGGAACTAAGCTAACTTTCGAATTGGTTGAACTAGAGGCTACTATATCTCAAGCTTTTATATATAAAGGTTGATCGAATGTTTCAAACAACACTTTTGATTTAATGACTTACATTTTTGAACTGCAGTAAGAAGTACAGAATATATTGCGTCATATTTAGAGGGTGGTGAATTTAATAATGGGAGGCATCATATTCGTGATATTGAGTGTGTTGGATTTGAGGTGACCTTTTCTATGAAACTGTTTCAACCTGGAACTGGATCAAATCTTTCTACTTACCATAAATTAATAAGAAATCGCTAGGTTTAATGTTTGATGGCCGTTCTTTAACGGTTCGTTGAAAAGCATACATTTGAATGTGATCGACGCCTTTAGTGATTTAAGCTGTGAGGGTCGTTTTTATTTTTTAATGTCGCTTTCAAAAGAAACTGAAGTGAAAGGAGGTATGGATTGGATACCTCCCATTGCGTGAAATGTATTTAACCCCTTTATGGTATCAATGCTTTTTCATGTGGTCGTAACTTTATCGATTATTTGCCGTTAGTTCGAAATTATAAATTTTTTATTGGTACGGACTTCTGAAAGGTAGTATAAGTTCATACAATTGAGTTTAATACCGCAACAATTCTTGGGAAGGTTTTAGAATGTAACGTATTTGGAAAATAGTCGAAATTCTTACACATGGTAATCGCATTCTGAAAACGAAGTATAAGTTTTGATTCGTATATTACGTTCAGATGGAAGTTTAAAATTAAGATGTGATTTACGTATTGGTATCCATAAGTAGTGGACTCCCTTTTACTAATTTGGTTTAGAATTGATAAGTTTCTTTGCAAATAATAGTTGTTCATATTTTGTCAATTTCGTCATTCACAATAAGCAGTATCGTTAAAATTGCACCGTTGGAAAATTACTGATTATTTGCCGCAATTTAAAAATGTAAGTAAAAAATTGTTATGATCAGTTAACTTAAAAGGTAAGGAAGTTAGTAGGGAAGATGGCTGAAACTGAAGGAGGTTGGAGTCAGTCTAGTCCAGGATGTAGGGGAAGGCTCACGTTTTTTTGTTTGGGGTTCCGAAGTGTACGCGAAAGGGTTTGGTGTAGTAAGAGGGAACGAGTTATCCATACTGTGAGGGTGTAACGAACGTTACCGTAGGAAGATTCTCCGCTTTTACTGATTGGGGTATTAGAGAAGTTTCAACACACTCCCGGTATATTTTATCGTTGTGTTTCGTTTTGTCAATAGTGACAATTTTAAGTCACAGAAGTAATTGGTTTTAGTGTTTATAAGAAGTGCTAAACCGTTATTCTGTTGAACTGTTTTAACCCATTTTGGTTGAGCGGATTAATGTTAACGAGTTCCTGGTTGAAGAAGTAGTTTTGAGTACATCGCGCAGCTCAAACAAATAAATTATATAGTGCCGCTTTAATAAAGTTTATAGTAAATAGATTAACGTTAAGGAACGCTTTTCAAATAAAGCACTGCTCGCAATTACGGATAAATATTTTGTGCATTTACGTTAAATCAGATTAAGAATTAGTTACTTGTGTGCTTTTGGTTGAATTAACTGTCTGTAAATATAAATAGGAAGTTGCCGTTTGTAAGATATTATTAGGAGTGTTGCTGTAGAAATTCAGTGGAGCGCTATCGATTCAGCACCTGGTGGACCAGTTGCATGATCTATTTTATCGTAGTCCTGAGGTAGGAGAGTATTCTCTGCCGTCTATTGTTGATCGTAGTATCAGTCAAGGTAAAATCTTACATTTTGTTTGATGTTGAGAGCAATAAAGTATGTGTTTCTTATTTTTAATGTTAGTGTGGGGAATGAAAAAAACTGTTGTATAAAAGCCCTGCATGCCTTTCAGCACGCGTATTCATCTACACGATTTCCTTTGTTAATTTCCTGAGTTTTGTTTATTTAATTTTGTGTATTGAAAGTTCATTTCACGAAGATTTGTCAAAATTGATATTTCCGATAACTTTGTTATTTCCATTGTGCGTCTCATTTAGAATATGAGGTAACTGAACTTAGGGATATGATCTTGCTGCAAGCGTCAACAGAATTTTATTATTGTGCGTGTTTTTGTTTCTTTATGTAACCTGCTAAATTTAGTGTGTTTGTCTAGTACTAACTGTACAAAACCTTGAGATGTATATATGTCATAATATACGACCATTGTTGAGGTTTATAACGGCTCTATTAATAGATATGAATCTATTGTGACTTCGTCCTCTGTTACTGCGATTTTCCGCCGTAAAGTAAAAAGTTATGAGATTAGATATTTGTGATCCACATTTAAGATCTTTTATGTTTGAATTATTTTATGAGGAATTTCGAGTTAAATAATTTTACTGCGACAACCTCCATTTATCATTCATTTAGATTTTAATCAATTTCATTGACGTTATACAAGTTTTAAAGTAACCTTTTAAGGTTTCATTAAGCTGTAACGTAATAACTAATAAGAATTTTTCAATTTGAGTGTTTACTATTTTGATTTTGGTAATAAGTCAGAGATTTGAGATTATAAAGTAACGTAATTATGAAGTAAGTCGGTCGTTGTCACTGTTTAGTTTTGCACACGATAGTTTTGCGAGTAGTCGCAATTTTTAAATTTTTGTATGGGAATCATCTGATCAGCTGAAGATTACCTGGATTTATCAAAAGGTAAGCAGTATGTTTATTTGTTGAGAAGGAGCTGTGTATTTTTCGAATTTAGGGATTACGACCCCGATTTTGGACATTGATTAAGATATTAGGACTTTATAAGTTTTCGGTCGCATTTTAGTTTTATTGTGACGTATTTTTCGTTTCAAATTGAATAATTAATTACCATTTTGATCAATTATTTTTTGGTATTAGGTACAATGATTTTTGCGCTAAGTTTATCCAAATATTTAGTGAATTTTAAGTTTTATTTTCGCAGTTTTGCGGCTTTTGGATAAAGCTTAAGCTTTCATTGAGGTTTAGGGGTAAATATTTTTGGAGTAGTATTTTAGCAGAAGCGAGGGTTTTATTTTGAGTGAATATTATGGTTTCCTGTTTCCATGTTTTTGTGTATTAATGTTCCAAGACCAATTCGTATCGGAGAAATAAAAAATCTTGACCTAATCGCAGCGATTATGGAGTGCGCAATTGAAAGGGCAGTGGTTTTATATTTTTCTTCGCCAGTGTATTTTTTTTTAATAATTGAATTCAAGAGAAGTTAAAGTGAATTCGGAACACCTTTTTTGGACGTCATCAAGAAAAGTGTCTGGTGTAGGACGTTCTCGGATTATGTCAGCTGCTGCTTTAACAATGCGGAGATGTTCTTCTTCTATATTTTGTTTTTTCGATTCATACAAATTATCCGTTATAATTCTATAGCCAGTATTTCGAAAACAAATAACTGGCTGTCTATTTATTCCAGTAGCTATCAAAACGTCCCAACCATATTATTCCAGAAGCCTTTTTTTTTAGAATTTTTTCGGTTGGGAGGTATATATCCTTTGTAGTCTTTAAGAATGTCACGTAATGAAAATTAACATTGATCTTCATCGTTCTCAATATAATTACACACAAAATCAAAGGCAGCTGTTACTTCTACGTTTTTTGTTCGACCTTTGGATCTTTGCTGAGTGGGGTTACGTTTGAAAAATTCTTTACCGCAAGCACCGTGGTACCTTCAGCTAAAACAAGATCTGACACATTACCAACACGGAAAATAACATCACTGCCCCATTTATCATTTCTGTTCCTTGCAGTTTCCATAAGACTTTCCTTGAAAACCAGTGTTTCGACGCAATGAACACGATCACGTTTTATAGACAACTTTTTTTAAAAACTCGTCAGATGTATTCCTCTCGCTTAGCAATCATTTCTGTCGAAAACTGGAACTTCCAACCGTCGAATGTTTTTGGTAGTAGTGATCGTAGATGCAGCGAAATTTTTGTCTGACATACGATTTACAGTAGTTGCTTTGTACAACCACAAACCAATGTCCTTTTAAAATATTGTGTTTGTCATCTTTACGTTGTTCGCTACTATCCGTAAGTGTCTTCAATCGTCGCTCTTTAATAACTACACTTCTTTGTTAGATGAAAAATGACCACAAGTAAAGCATTTTGCATCGGCCATTTTATTAACACTCGTGCAAAAAAAAACGGTGCAGAACAATAACGTACAAACAAACGCAACAAGCACATACGAAGGACACAAGCGCAAACTTTAGTACGTAACGGCTCATTGAGACGTTAAACTGAAATTTGTGTATACACATTGGCTGATTCATACGCATCTGTTGGCTGCATTTCAGTAAAATAACGCTCTTTTACAGTATTTTATTAAACAGGGGTCCCAGATACATGACGAACCGGTCACCGGTAAAAGGCGACTGAGAGAGTCGAATATCATACAGCAGATTGTAAGCTGCCTTTGCTTACTTTAAGTTTTACTTTAAATTGCTTCGGTCTAGCTCAATCGGTTTTTAATACTATAAAAATGTGAGTTGTTCGTTTTTAGTGGGGTTGATCATTATTTACCGTGTTCGTCCACACTGAACAATGTACTCGTAAGGGTTTTATGGTTATGCTACTCCTATTGGTTATAAAGCTAAATATTTACACTTAAGATCCATTTAACTAACATACAAAACGATAAATAAACAAATAAGGTATTTCAGACAAAATAAACACAAATAACGGTAGGTATAACTGATCGGGAACCTCTAGCCTCCCTCAGGTGGTCAGTAGTCGGGCCAAGATTCTCGATGCCTATTAGTTGGAGAGGAGATGGTCAGGCAGCTCCCCTCTTTACGTTTTCTGTGAAAATATGGATAGCGAGGTGTTCATACGCTCAAAAAGAACTGATCTTAATTTACATTACAGTATTAAGGAAACATTTTTTTATTTATTTTAAAATAATATTAAAATTTTAAAAGCCGGTCCTGTCGGTTAGCAAATAGTAGTACCTATATTTATAGTTATTGTAACTGTGTTCATAATGTTTGGCTGGTGCATGTGACGATAAGATAACTTGGGTAATAATCTCTATATACCTGATTTTACGGTTAAACAGAAAATCAATACTTTTATATTGTATAAATGCAACTTTTATTCCTCTAATTTTTACGAAAGTGAATTTTAAAAGGAACTAATTAATTTTTCCGTGGGTTCGCCTAAGTCTCCATATATTTATAGGATATTAATTACGGTGGATTAATATAGTATCTAATTACCCTTAGTAATTAGCGGAAATGTTAGTAAAACAGAATTGATGGTATTTACTAGTGCTTAAACTCTTTGAAATTAAATATGAATCATTTCGTATTGTGTATTCTTGGTGTGGATACGCTCAGGCGTTGGCCGCTGGGTTCGTTTTTTGCACTTCTGGTTTCAATAGCATCAATAATAGCCTCCTGGGGTGCCTCTAACTCGGGACCTGTTGTAAGGTATTCAACCCTTCAGGAAAGTTTAGTTTAAAGATGTGTTATTAGGTATGGGATAAACCAAACATTTTACCATATTCTTGAAGAAGGATTACTCCCTCAAGTCTGGGTTATCGCAGTTGGCGATCAGGATCGGATACGGGTTCAGGATCACCCATAAGAGGTAAGGTTTTCTCCTAGCCTGGAAACGGCGTAAAACCTTTAAGTCCTTGAAACTTTTTGGTATTCAGGACTGTTAAACAAACAGTCTAAGAATATCACGGAACGTTTTACGTGCGTCGGCATTTAACTAAGTGTCAACTCAGGATTTGTACTATCCACTGGATATCTCACGATAAGTGAGCGGGTAGTAAAGCGGTTATCTACGGAAATGTAATTCTCCCTGTTGTACGTAGTGTCTCCGTAATTTATGAAATTGGGTGACTGAAATATGGTCTAACTGTGAACGTCGCGTTGCTTTCGTTCTGTGGGCTTCGGCTTCCTGGACGTCGATTTTTACTTGTTTTGTGTGGTGTAGGCGTGTTTGTGTAAGTTTGTTCACGGTTTGTGTATAGATATCAATTAAATAAAGATTCTGGGCTTATACCCGTTGCGCTGTTTAATTGATATCCCGGGGGTTGGTAGAGTTTAGGCGAATACCTTTAATTTAACTGTAACAGGCCATGGACTCTCAAAGGAGACCCATGGTGATTAGCACAGGCTAATGAAATTATCGGAAGGCGGGAACGCCTTCTGATAATGATCCTAATGTCGGGACTGGTGGATACACTGGAAGAGATTCTGATGTAAAAAACTCTCAACGTTTTTGAAAATAACGTCGGAGTGGATATAGATTCATTATTTGATTTCTGTAATTTAATTATATCAGATAAATTAATTAAAAAAAATTGTGAAGGATGCAGGTTCTTTATAAGATATTCTAGCTGCATTCTTGATGACTTCACAGCACGTTTATTTGGTTTATATAGGACTTCTCACACAAACACATTCGCGCCTTCAAAACTAGCATTAGTAGTTAGTACGAACATAATATAATATATTTGTATTTATTTCGAAAATAAATTTTTATTATAAAATGTCACACGTCCTACTTAAAATATGACATTTTATTACTTAATTACACAGTATTATTTTCTTTATAGCTACTCATTCAACTAATTAGTTAATAACCTGTAACGTCGTATCTAACCTGCCACGTAACATAAAAAAAAAGGAATTGAGTGAGCGCACTTTGTTGGCGTGGGTGGTTTTGAAGTGTTGATGTACTGTAGATATATGGTTAGGTTAGCTAGAGAACAACCAAAGAAATATTGGTAGTAAAAGCGATGAGGAGAGTAAGTAAGGTTTGAGTGTCACAAGGTTTTAAAACAGCGAATTATGATTTAATTAGAGAGGTCCTGTAAAGCTTGAACCAGGGAGAAGAAAAGAGAAGAAAGAAACAAAATAATAAAAATCCTACTACTTGAATTAAAAAAAAACAAGTTCTCATTAGAGAATAACCTACTTTTGTATAAATATATCTATATCGATCACAATTAAATAGCACCAAGTGTAATTAGTATCGGTTCGCTCATTCACATCATCAGTATTCAGTACAAATCTCCACTTGTCGTACCAAACGGGCGCAATCTAAATTTTTCTACACGGCTTCTAAACTCTGGAATGATCTCCCTAGTTCCTGCTGTCCTCTCACTTATGATACGATAAAATTGAAGGTAGCTGTTCATAGGCATCTATTGGCAATTCATTATCCTCTATCCATCCTCCTAAGTGTTCCTGAGTGCTTTAGCACGATAGGCCAAATTTAGCCTGTTCAGGTCCACAATCGTAAAAAGACGAAGGCAAGTTGACAAACATAAATAATGTTCCATACAGACAAAGTTAACCTTTCTGAATATGTTTAATTTAAACTTATCGGGTCGTTAAAAGATCTTTCAAGGATATCTGATAAGAAAAATATTTCACAACCGAACAGGCTAAAGATCTGTTTAGAATTCGAAACTTGCCGTTGTTTTGCAATGTCATCCCCAATAATCAAACCTAAAAAGGATATATTCGGCAAGGAGTTATTCAGTGCACCAATTGATCTAAGCAGCAATTTAAATATCAACAAACCAGACAATTAACATAATGTCATTTATCCACTGAACGCTCTCACCGATCGTATCAACAAATCTTACACCTAAAATACGAATTTAAACAAAAATATATAGTTATTATAAGTTTTGTAATCTCATAATATTTAGAATTTACATCAGTTCTACATACATAAAGACAAAATTTACATCGATTGGGGCTTGAACCTTGATGGCGCAGTTGGTTAGCGCGGTACTCTAGCAAAGTACAGGTCGTAGGTTCAAATCCTACTGAGGTAAACTTTTACTTATGTATTTAATAAAATTATTAATAATTTTCAAAATCTATAGTATTGCGCTCGATATTTCCAAGTACCACATATATTCAATTATATCAAGCACAAGCGGTATAACATAGAATACTATTGCGCAAAAAAAAACGCCAGTTCAGCAGTGCAGGCAGCTAGTAGTTAACCAAACCCAGATAATGGACGTCTAACGTTAACGTAACCGTTTGTTTGGTAGAGTAAATCGACCAGTCAAAATTGCAACTTTATTAACGTTATTTCTAATTTGCATATATATATATTTAAAGATAGTGAGTGGCGTAAAAGTGATTTATAGAATATGATCGTTAAGCAAACCAACGATTATTGTTATTACTTTAGTTTAAATGAACATTTATTGCTGTAATTTGATTCCAAATAATGTGGTTTAAAAAAAGCTAATTGTCGGCATTAGGAATGGGGATGGTTGATGCTGTCCTTGTATCCGACCATAGTGGTCGGACAATGGGGATGGCTGTTACTTTCATTGTTCTAAATACCGACCATGTGTACGAGCTGTAATTCGAAAATACGGTATTCCGCATTCGGCTGTAATCGATAAACTGAAGCTAAGGAGTGCTGTGGATTCGAAGAAAGGACTGTCAACCGTTTCAAGTAAGGAGGTAAGATGGGTGTCACATTTATCTTAAAAATTTATTGGCTTTGGAACTATTTTCCATTTCAGTAAATTATCTACGTGTTTGTTTTAGAAAGAATTGTTGTTAGTCAACTGGACTAAATCGATGTGTCACAAACGGATATCAGTTACACAGCGGCAACTTTCAGATTCGGTGGGAAAGGTGGTGAGAATGGACGGTAAGAAGGCACTTTTCATTTCCACGTCGCCAGGTCTCAGAAAAGGGTAAAATTATTTATGAAGCGTCATCCGGACATTTGGCAACCAGAAACTGTAGGTGTTGCCAGGGCTCTGGTAACCGAGAGCGCCATTAAACACTGACGCCAAATTCTTGGGGACTATATAGAAGAAAAGACTGGAAGTCGCACTATAATTAACGCAGACGAATCCGGGTTCTTTACGAACCCCTCGACTTCCTTAGTTCTTGCTCCCAAGGGAAGCAAGGATGCATATCAAATCAAAGGCAGAGAGAAGGGGATGATCACTGTTCTAGTGCCCCTTCGAAAGGATACCGCAAGAAATTGTCTGCCAAATAAGTCCAGTTTTGAGTGTCGGAAAATCAAAGTCAGGGTAGATGCTGCTGCCGTTTTTTTATTGCTTTGTGGCCAATACCCTTAAATTTCCTTATTTAAAGAAGGCCGATAGTCCTTTCCCGGTGCTTCAAGTGATTAACGGTCACAAGTCACACATTCGTTCGAGGTTTCTGAATTATGTGAACAGGAAGGAGTGATTATGTATTCGCTGCTGTCAATGCCACTCACATCTTACAGCCGACAGATTTCGGTTCATTTGCACCGTTAAACGGAACTTACCGCAAATTAGTAGATGATATTAAATTGTATTCAAGTGTAAGAGCTGCTACACGTGCTAACTTCGCTCCACTGCTGCAGCAGACGCTGAGTGATTTAAGTGACGAGACATTCAAAGTGCGTTTAAAAAATGTGGCTTATACCCGTTTCCACGTCATGCCATTGACTTTTACAAATGTTTAACCCATGGGAGCCGTGCTTTGGACTTGCCTTGTAGACAGTTGGATGCATCCCATCAATTACTAATCGAGTGGATGTTCCAATCTGGCCGAGTGCTTCAAATTCGAGAGAGTGCTGACGAATGGAAAATATGTGCTAGATATATCTATAGTTTTCAATAACTTTAATTGTTGTGTTATTCTTCTTTATTTACTGGTTAACAAATTTAGGTCGATTACTGTATTTTATATCGTTCGTTCACTATTTAAATGTACTCATGTAGGACTTCCAATATTCACGAAACACGTAATTTATATTTGACGTTATATGCACTTTTATTTACTCTCGTCTTTTATTATTTTAATAGGGAAAGTATTCTTACTTCTTCCCTATTACACCCTAACTTTTATTTTACTTTATTTCTTAATTTAAAGGGTAGCGTGACGGCAACGACCACTCTCTTTTGTTAATTTCAACCAAATCTACGCGCGATCTACTTACTTAAACTAACTACTTACTGCAAGTCATGTTAACAGTTGATACCCCCCCCCCCCTTCTATAATTCATTTACGCATTTGCAGAATGCCGTGTTTAGTTTAAATATGTACTTAACCTAGTGAAGTAAGTTCAAGCTTTTTTTATTAATATTAAATAAACTTATATATAAACAATAAATAATCATTAACCTACAAAATAACACACAAATTATAAAATATCATATAACTTAGCACGAAATTTAAATTTCTCAGGCACCCGTTACAGTGCCCCCTCTTTGTTTTTGAATTAATACCATTTCATTCGAAAACAATCACAGAAACCATTTAGCAAGTTTCAAGCAAAAAGAAAATTTTTTTTCGATCATGTTTCGCGTATATTTTTAAACCGATCACGTTATGGACTCCCCTGTCCTTATTTGTCTGTGGGTTCTTTAATAAATATGCATTTTGGGCAATTTCTTCGTACTACTTCATACGGTTCTTGGTATAACAGGCAAAACGTTCGAAACTCACCACTCAATGTTGACGATCTGTAATTGGTTTGAATCCTACACTACCATGCATGGAATTTTTCAACCATGTCTCCACTTGCGTTATCCATTTTGTCCAACTGGTATGATATCCAATGCAGTATGTCCTAAATAATCTCCCCAATTCCCTCATAACCCTTTCCACTGGGTTCGAAGCGGTGTGGTACACTGAGGTCATCTTTATTTGAATATTCGTCTCCTTTAATCCTTCTCCCCATTTCACCGATATGAACTGGCCCGATAAAATCATGTCCGGTTTACCAACGAAAGGTACAAAATCTCTTTGACTTTCTTAAATAGGGTGCGCGTCTTAGCTTTTTAATCGGTAATATTCTTACGTCTATGGGCCACTACATTTATCATTAATAATTCTTCATGTTTTTGGTTGGTATTTTGGACTTCTGGCATGTCACATGAGGCTACATACTTTTAACTTTTTCTCAATGTTGGATATATTACAGTTTTTCTTGATGACTGCCACTGTTTTCTGGATACCGAAATGTCCCAGGGACTCGTGGAATTCCACAATCAATTCTCTTTCTATTAGGGTAGGAATGCACATAATCCACCATTCTTCTGATTCTTTTCCTCTTCTGAATAAGATTCCTTCATGCAATTTAAAAATGTTCCTCAGTTCTTCCTTTTTCTCTTATATTTTCCTTTAGTTCAGTTCGAATCTATTTTATATGTTTATCTTCTAGTTGCTTGTTCTTGATATCCTTCATTATTTTATGCAGTTTGCTTCCTTTCTTTATTGTTTCTGACTTTCCCTACCGTAAGTGCGGGCAGACCTTGTCTTCTTTTTCCATATCTGGATAGAACATCGACCACCTTATTATTAGTCCCTTGGCAATACTCAATTTTAAGGTCATACCCTTGAATGATGACTGGTCATCTTTGTGAACGATAATTTAAAGATTTGCACGTTTGCAAAGAAGTTAAGGTTTTGTGGTCTGTATAAATGGTAATGGGATATCCTAATATATAAGTTTTGAATTTTTGACATCGAAATACGCGAGCGAGCAGTTTTAATTCGGTTAACTATAACGTTTTTCGGTCTCTCTTAATGTCCTACTTGCAAAAGCAATATTTCGAATTTCTCCCTCCCTTTCTTGAAACAGATGTGCGCCCAGTGCATTGGTCGATGCGTCGGTATGTAATAGAAATGGCCTGTTAAAGTCCGGATATTTTAAAACCATATCTTCAGTGAAACAGTTGAGTAATTTTTCAAAAACTTACTGGTGTGACTCCTGCCATTTCCACACTGAGCTTTTCTTTAGTAAGGTAGCAAATTGGCTGGTGGCTTCCGAAAAGTTAATCTCCTATAGAAATTACTCCTAAAAATGATTGTACTTCCTTTTTATTGGTCGGTCGCGGACAATTCCTAATACTTTCTGTATCAACAGTGAATGAAATAGGTTTCATTCAGTATTGGCATAAACACAAATTTAAAGGAAAATAAAACGCATACAAGCTTCTTTTATTGTACAGTTTTCAATCTTACTTGCCACTTTTTGAAGGCCAATGGTTCGACGAATCGTTATTATGCCACGGCTTTAGTGCCCTATTCCTTTGTTTCCCTAATATCTTCTGTGGAAGTTTGTCGCTGAATTACAAAATTCCAAAATTCCTTTCCACCAATTTATTGATTCGGTTAATATTTGCTGGATACATGTATAGTTTTTAATTATCACTTTAATTGTTCACGTTTCACTACGAATAGCATGCAAACACAAACGGCATTGCTGAACCGTATAAACTAATTGTTGATATTTTCGTGTTATTCTTCTTTATTTACTGATTAAACAATTTACGCAGATTACTGTATTTTATATCGTTCCTTCACTACAGAAAATGTAGAAACTAGTCAATTATCGAAAATGTTCAAATTGTTGGCCATTGTGGTCCATGCACAGCTGATAACACTGATTGATTGAATCCAAAATGTTCCTAATCATTTCAATTGGTGTTTCGGCATATTCTCTTTCAATAGCTGCTCTCAACTCATTGATTGTAGCTGGTTTTGTGGTGTAAACATTGTGTTTAACATGCCCCACAGAAAAAATCTAGTGGGACTTCTCCTTCTCTTGTGGGGCTGGTGGATGATCGTGGTCTTCCGGAATGGTTCTTATGAACATCCTTAACAGTTCCTTCTTCCTCAAACTTATCTCGCAAACGAGTAATTGTGAGTCTCGTTGGTGCATCTCGTTGAAACTCCATCCTAAACCGTCTTTGCACTTCACTTACGTTCTCAGTCTTCCAGTAGCACTTTAGAATGAATTTTCTTTCCTCAAAGTTTAGTCTGACTCCAGCCATTATTTTAGGCAGTCACAACTGAAAAAAAAAGTGTGGTTATTATGAACCGTTAAAGAGTGTATACATTTTATTGGGACACTCGGTATTTAAATGTAGTCAGATAGGATCTACAATATTCACAAAACACGTAATGTATGTTTGACGCTATATATGACACTTTTATTCACTCTAGCCTTTTATTATTTTAATAAGGAAGGTATTATTACTTTTTCACTGTTACACCCTAACTTTTATTTTACTTTATTTCTTAATTTAGTGGGTAGCGTGACTATTGCGGTAACTCGGGCCTCGGCAACGACCACTCTCTTTTGGTTAATTTCAAATCTACTTAAACTAACTACTTACTGCAAGCTATGCTAACAGTTCACTTCCCCCCCTTCTACAGTTCATTTATGCATTTGCAGATTCCTGCGTTTAGTTTAAATATTTTCTAATTAAATATGTAAATAACTTGTTGAAGCAAATTCAAAATTTTCTTATCAATATTATTTCTTAACCTACAAACTAACACATAAACTATAAAATATCGGATCTCAGACACCTGTTACAAATGGGACGAAGTGGCGAGTCCAGAAAGTTTCGCCTCCAGTGATGGAACAGAATGTGAGGTCAATAGTTTTTGCTTGGTCAAATATGTTTTAAAGAGAAGCATCCGATTTTTCATCGGGCAGGTGGAGAAAAAAGAAAATAGTTAATTAGTCGTCCGGTTTCTGCGCCGCGGAAGAAAAACCTCCATGTTTGTTTTCCCAGTGATAGAAGATATTCAGACAGTACACATAGTTAAGAAAGTCAACATGTCGAAAAGCGGCAGTACTGCACGATTCTCAAACAAATTTGTTTTAGGAGAAAAAGTTCTTCGTGTCTACCCAAATATCGAATAAAAACATTTCGGAATGTAATTGTTTTTTATTTATTTTCTAGTTATATATAATTAAAATAAAGCTTTCCGTATTAAATTGGGTTTTGTCTATCGATTTCCTTACTCCCATTTGAAAAATAAAAGTGGTTGGAAACTGGTACAAGCATGGTCGATATTTGGTGTAAGGTGGTCGGAAATAGGTACTTTGGAGGGAAATTTTAATTTAATTTTTTTATAAATGATTATCTTGTTTTAACGTTTGTTCTTCCCCCGCTCTCGGTCTACTTCTGGAACATGTTAATTACGTAAAATTGGCTTTAGCGAAACTTTTAAACAATTTTTAGGATCAGTTATGAAGCAGTTAGTGATAAAAATCCGCTTAACTGGTCGGTCACTAGTACACTTACCCTATTTGTAAGTCGTATAAGAGTACTTAGAAAATTAAATTTTGGTCGTAATTAATGAGAAGGCGTCTTAAAATTCGTATACAAGTGCTTGAACGTTGACAGACGTATGGTAGTTTACATATTGCCAGAGTTCTGTTATTTATTTCTAAAAATATTAATTTTTATATCTTAGGAAGTATCAACGTTACCTATTAGATAACCCCAATAGGAATTCCACGTTATTATCAACGAAGTACCAAAAAATCATTTAATCATACTTATTATGAAATCAGTAAAAAAAATTTAAGGTCAAGTTTCATGGTTGGGATCAACTAGATAAAGCCACATGGCAGGAATTACAAAAATCTTGAGTTGTTTATAGTCTTGAAAACTATTAATCAAAGCATTTTTCAAAACTGAACAGAAAGTAAACAAGCCGCACGTTGGAGCAAACCTCTGTTGACAGACATATTAGCTTTCACACTGGGTATTTCTCAATTGAAACTAATACTTAACCCTGAATGAGTCATGACTTGTGAAAAGGTGTTTAATAGCCGGTACTGTGAGATTTTCTAATGCACTGAAACTTATTTCAATATACTTATGAATTTTTGAACTATTAATTTTTACATTGCTTGGGTATAGAAAGTATGCCTTTTACCAAAATATATTAATAGCCAAAAGTTGAAGTTTTAGAATTATCATCTTCAGGTTCCTATATGACATTAAAAAATAAAAACCATAGTGAATTTATACAAAAATTTATTTAAAGTAAAAAGGATATACTATATCACTTTATTCATAAAAAGTGTTTTTTCGTATCAATCTTGTCTGGAAAGTAATCTGACTTGTATTAGACCATCCCTGGAAGTAGGCCCACAAACTACATCCGACACTTCTGTTACGATTCTTATATGTTGCTCGACAGCTTACGTGTGGCACGGGTATTTTAAAATTTCATATCCTTCCGGAACATTTAAAATCATGTCCTTCAGTTCTGCTTCCTTTATGTTCTTATTTATTGGGGGCTCTTATAATGTAAGTGGTGTAAATGGTATAATATAAAAAATGTATGAATGAATGAGTTAAATCGTTCTCTAAAACAAATCGTTAAACTAACTGGAGATACAAACCATTCACCAAAAATAATGCCTTTGACTCAAATCGGTAGATTAACGTAGGGTGGTTCATTCTTTCGATTTGCTTAATTGCCAAAATTTCTGCTAGATTACCAACACTGAACATCAATATAAAAAAATTGCAATGTAACACTAATAAAATGATCTCGGACGCCAAGTTATTTTTTTATTAGGCTCGGAATAACTCAACCGAGGTCTACACTAAAAATTTTATCAAAATGTAAAACAATGAAAAATATACAACTGTTTATTATCAGTTAAAATGATAGGATTAAATAAAATATATCTTAAAAATAGCCTTAAATTACTAAAAAAATCATTGAAAATTAAATACTTGTTACAAAATATAATACATCTTCTTGATAACCCCTGGTGTTATAAAAAATAATACAGAATTTCAAACCAAGGTGACGTAATCCTTGCGTCAGTGTTGCGCAATATATTGCAATAACAATGCCTTTATGTTGTCAACCACACCCAAACTGGAATTTTATTTCTTATAAATTTATCTTCATGAAATGGGATAATCCGTTTAATGCATTTTCAAATAAAAATTGCAATCATAAAATGAAAGCGTACGCAACAGTAAAATTAAATGCGTATTTAAAATGTAATTAAAGTGTAAATCAAAATAAAAATAAAAGAAAAGAAAGTGCCTGAAAAGACCAAAAATGTTTTAATTTTTAGTGTAATGCGTTAAAAGATATCTTACCGTCAAATCAATGGAACTTTTCACAAAATTTAGGGGAAAACCCAAAAAAAGCTTTCTGCGTCTCACAGCGTACTACCAGGTAGTAAAGGACGCCTAAAATATCAGACGATGTAGTCGTGCGCGAAAAGATTTGCGCAAAGAATTAAGTCAACGATGACGTATTGCGCGAAAATATTGGAGCAGAAAAATAATTTAAAGGGGGAGTATAAACCATTAAGAAGATATAAACCCTATAAACACTATAAACCCCTAAAAAGATATGCAACACAAGTTACACCGGAATGCAAACTGAGTTGCCTACCACATATTTACAAATCATTAATTAATAAAAATTTTTCTTATATTTACAAATGAATGAACGAAAGACCTAAATTAGGGAATATTTTAATACAACTCAAAAAGGGTTGTTACACTCTGTAATAACTACGGACTGCCAGACAATCATTTCAAAATATTCTTCACATTTAAAGTTAACGTTTGGCACTTTAAACTCTCGAATATCGTTTTCTAGTTCTGAATTCGAAGTACGATGTAAAGCCAACTCACGTATGTTCTTTCGATTTTCAGCTAACATAGCAATTAGCAAGTTTTCCGGATGAACTCAGAGCTTGAAAGTGCAATAACATCTTTTTCTGTATTATAAGTGTTTTGTAACTGTGGTTTCCTATTAGTGGAGTTGAGCGGTCTATTTCCACAGTTTTTGCTTTTGGAGCGCGACGTTTCGGAAACGGACTCTGCTGCATCATCAGGCTTATTCCTGAGAAGGACTGTTTCGCACTTGAGTCGAATTCATATGTTATATATAATTTTTTCCCAAGCACTTGACTATTCTCAGATTTTAACTTTGTTCCTTTCACTTACTAGTCTTGAGTAATCCAATACATATTTTTTAGAAAACACTAGCTTGGTTAATGGATTTTCTGCTAGTGCGATGTATGCGATGTATTCTTTGAGTTTCCGACGAGTTGTGTTCTCGTCTTTTGCCACTATCTGTATGTTATCCCATTGGACGCGGTAGCCTTCGATCCAGACATGTTCGGCGACCCTTGATCTTTCTGTTTCGCCCTTGCGTACGTTGTTCTTATGTTCCTGCATTCTCACTTTGAGTGGTCTACTGCTCTCTCCTATATATCCTCTGGAATTCTGGTCTTCATTGTATGGTTTGGTTTTGGTTAGTATTCCCCTGAGCGTTCTGGTCGATTTGAAGGCAGTGTGTATCTTGTATTTGCTGCCTATCCTTCGTATTTTGCCTAAGGTACCTTGTATATATCGTATTATCGCTGTATATTTAGGTTCTTTTTTTTCGGTTATCCTTTCCCTGTTTAGGTTAGGTGTTACGTTGGGGTAGCCATTTTCTTTGAGTGTTCTAGCGATATTTTCTTTTTCTTTGTTCAGGTCTTCTTGTTTTGAGCATATTGTTTTTGCTCTATCGTACAAGCATTTTGCCACGCCTAACTTCACGTTTTTGTGGTGATTGGAGTTGTAGTGTAGGTACCTCCTTCGTGGGTTAGTTTCCTGTATACACTTGTGAAAGTGTTGTCATTTCTGTGTACAAGTACATCCAGGAATGGCAGTTTTTGATCCGACTTCTATTCCATTGTTAATTTTATAGAGGGTGCGAGGCTATTTAGATGATCTAGGAATTCATCTAGCTTATGCTTGCCGTGTTACCAAACTACGAAAGTATCACCCACGTATCTAAGCCACATCCTTGGTTTCTCTGTGAATTCGGATATCGCTTGGTCTTCAAAGTCTTCCATATATATATATATATATATATATATATATATATATATATATATATATATATATATATATACATCATTCTATCATTTTGCGTCCATCTATTTGGCATTTACCATCAATCTGGCTACACTTTGCAAAGTGGCGTCTGTATATGGACGCCAGATTACAATCCTTAATAATTTTCTTGGTATGAGTGTTAGAGAAGCACCGTTGACAAAAGACAATTCTGATGGAATCCTATAATACTCATTCTCAGTATGGGGCCCATTCCATACTCCTACGTTGAGATTTTTAAAACTTGTCGACGCCAAAATCGTGTAATTCGTAAAATTGTATACAAACTTAGTTCAGCACTTTGCCGTCACGGCGCTATTTCTAAATATACTTTTATTGTGTTTATTCTGTACATTTACAATCTTTCAGACGTCTTTAAATGGCAACACTGTAAAACCAATTTCTAATATTCTTTCTTATTTAATTTGAAGTAATTTCATATTTACGGTTTATAGCCTTCTGGCGTCATTCTACCTAGATATACAATTGATATTACCCTTGTTTATATAAACAAGGATATTATAACATCATTAAGAACTCACACATGCATTATTTTGTAAATCATTCTGAAGTCATATATTAACATATACACATACTGTTTATTCTAAGCAAGATTAGCTACCTCATGCACCTCAAATACACCATTCCATGTACACACCCAGAAAATAATAAAATTTACAGATAAATGTAAAAATTAAAAATGCAAATTGGTTAATGTGTTTTACAGTTTTGTCATAGGTAGATAACTACGACGGTTGTTTGTATTAGTAATTTTGCTTGGGGCACCCAGTTGATTCGAACGTTACCAGATGATATAATCCAATGGAAAATTTACTTATTATTAACAGTTGAGATGACATTATTACCCTTATTTTAAAGGGCGACTTTTAAATCGCATTTCGGATTCGCTTCTATATTTGTGTGTACAAATATAAAAAATCCGTTTAAAATTAATTAAATAACTTTGTACACCAAATTCATAGTTTTAATCGACACTTCATAGATTTAATTTTGAATTAGTATTTGTTTCAATTCTTAGAAGTAGATAGTTTAACCGACAGTTTTACCGCGAAGTATATTCATCCTTGGATTTTGCTTAGTAAACATCTAACAAACTGCAGAATGTAGATTAAGAAACAAGTGTGTTAATTTTGAATTACGTAGTAACTTGTTACGATGAGACCGTTTATTTATCAAAATTATTTTTTAGTGCGACCAAGTTAAATTAGTACCGTTTAGGGCGTTTAGAAACCAGTTCTATTATTAACCTCGTGTCTGCGCATGCGCGCCTGTGCTTGTGCGTCAGTACATGTACAAGCATGGGTGCATGTGTGTTTATCGTTTATCAGGACGCCCATGTCGCTGGCGTATTTGTACTTTTAGAACTAAAGTTTAGTACTTTGTGTTATACTCAGAGAGGTATAATGAGTACGACACCCATCCATGTCCATAAACAGCACTACTAGTTCCTAATAATAGGGCGACACACAATGCTTCCACTGAACCTGTATCATTCTTTTCCTGTTCAAAACTTTTATTGACTTTCAAAAGGCGGGGTTTTATGCAAGGCTGCGCTACATCTAATTCACTATACTTAAAAACGAATGTACGAAAAAGGTCGCGGACAATTGGTCGCGCGAAAAATGTCGCGCACATTTGAACGCACATCAAAAGGTCGCCAGCGAAAAAGGTGGCGGACAAATGATCGCGTGAGAAAATGTCGCGTAGAAAAATATAACTATTAAACATTCCTCCACATTTTATCCAGGCTTAGGACTGGCAGTTAATAACGCCATGTTTAAAAGTTTTTTTATGTTTTCATATTTTATGATTTTTTATTTTTTTTGTTGGTTCTTGCTTTTCTGCTATTTATATTTGTACCTCGAAGTTATGAGCAACCGCTCTTAAATACTCTTAATGTGGATGATTGGCATATTATTGACAAATAGTTTTCTGTCGCTGCGACGTATCTTTACAAATTTTTTGAGTGGCTGTTCGTTTCCAGCTATGTAGTGTTCAATTTTCAAACAATGTAAACTTTCCTCTTTCTTTAACGAATTGATAAATTTCTACAAATTTAGATGTGCTGCATTTAATATAGAGGAAACACTATTGTGCCATCCTTCTGCAGAATAATTTGTATATGGTATGACTTCCTCTATGAATTCAAAACAATTCCAAAGATTTCTTGAAAACTGCGGTTGTCGTCTCTGGTGTCATCGATCCAAACGATCTATATACTCACCTTCAAATTTAGAGTGTACTGAGTGAAATCAACGCCGCGTCGCAGTGCTCCAGTCTGGTATTTAGATAATTGTTAACAAAATTTAAATTTTTAGTGCCACCATTTGTCCGCCATCTTTTTCGTCGGCGCCCTTTTTCGCTGGCGATATTTTGAGCGCGCTCAAATGTGCGCGACAATTTTTCGCGTGACCAATTATCGGCGATCTTTTAGCGACAGCTTAATAAACATCCACGCCTAAAACAGGTTCGAACCAGGGACTTTCTTTGGATTGAATGGTGATGAAGATATTATAATTTTTAGATAACTAAAAAAGTGGAGAAAATAAATTCATCAAATTGTTTGTCTGATAATTAAAGTGGTTGAAATAGGCTGATTGTACCAAACTCAAAATTCTAGTACGCACCCATTATTCACTGCTTTCCTGTACTTTACCCTTACTTGATAAATGTATCTCTTCTACATTGGGAGCTATTTAAATAACATAAGTATTGTATTGATTTTATTTGAACATATATGAATAGATCTTGACGCTCATATGCTGTAATAATAACAATATGTATATCTTTAACTAAGACGTCAAAATGATCGGCTAGTTCTTTGGTGATAGAACATATATTTTTCGAATTAGATGAAAGCAGACCTAAAACTGATTGCACATAAACTATTAATTGCAATATGTAGACGCCAATATGTTTGCAACAAGAACATTGTGTATATTTTAAACTAAGACGCCAAAATGAAACATTCGTAAAATTTTTGGATAATATGAAAGCAGACGTCAAACTGGTTGCTCGCAAACTATTAATATAAAATATATTGACGCCTAAATGTTAGCAACAACAACATTATGTATTCTAATCCGAGATGCCAAAATGATTGCTTTGTTACATTAAGAGGGCATGCAACGCAGCAAGACGCCGTAATGATTTTTAGTGCAGTACTTTAATATACGGGTTCCAGAATGATTGTCAAACGTACAAAATTATGTGTATAGTAAAAAAAGCTAGAAACATATGGAATAGACCATAGAACTTAGAAAAAATGCTGACCTATATACTTCAATAAAATATCAGAGAATACGTCTTGTTCTAGGTGACGCCAAATTAAGGAATTACGTACGGACGCAATAATGATTGCTATATATATATATATATATATATATATATATATATATATATATATATTGCTTACTACAGTGATGGTGGGACCCATTTCCATCCCAAACTCTTATTGGTAGAATTTGTCTTCTAGCTGGAAATACGAAGTTCTAATACATATTTTCGAAGTTCAATTATTGTGTTTACCGAAAGTTGCGTACGTTCGTCTAACGTTTTATTCCTTTCCCAGCTTATCCCTTATGATAGTTAGTGCCTTATCGTTAGGAACCTTTGTGAATAGACTCACAATGTCGAAGCTTACTAGTATTTCTTCGTGATGGTTTCCACGAAGTGCTGCGTGTTCTTGACCATAGACTCGGTTTTTCCCGATAAGGAGTAATCATTGAGACCGAGTTTGATGCAAACAAATCCACAAAAACGTTGGCTTTGTCTACAGAATCAGCAACTACCGATCCGTCAATAATGTCAGGGGAAATGAAGATGTTCGAAAGTTTTACTAATGGCTTTTGCTAAAGACCAAAATTTACGACTGCCTAAAGGAGATGTAGCTAGTTCATTGCATTTTCGTTGTTCGAACAACTTTTTTTAGTGATGACACTTTTGCAGATATTTCTAGCACCAACGTATTCTACATGACTGTCAACCGATTTATTAGATTTCCATTTAATGTAACATTTATTTTTTAAAGATATTGCATCAGAACAAGCCTTATTGAACCAGGGTTGGGAACGTGAATGACCTACACGGTACTGTTTTTTCGGAATGTGTAACTCCATTCCCATGAGGATGACTTCAGATACTGAAAGAGCGATGTCCGAAGAGGAGGACGACTTAAAACAATATTCACGCCATGGAAAGGTTGCAAAGAAATCCCGTAAATCACTCTATCGAGCTGACTTAAAACACCACAAGGTTCTATCGGTTTTGCGAACCAAAGTGGAATTAGGTACAGTAGAAATGCAATGGTCGGAAAGACCTGAAGGCGAAAGAACGGAAGTTTTATAAACAAGAGGGTTTGATGTAAGAAAGAGATCTAGAAGATGTGGAGTATGGTTAGGGTTATCAGGGATTCTTGTGGGTTCAAAAATCATTTGTGTGAGATCACATGAAATAGCAAATGTTTCTGCATTATGACCAGCGGGATTTGTAGTAGATGAAAACTGAAGCCAATTAGAGTTATGAACATTGAAATCGCCTACAAATGAGATATCGCAAGATGGAAACTGAGACAGAGATAGTCAACTTTCATACTAAGGTAATCGAAGAAGTCTTGAAAGTTGCTGCCATTAGGAGACCTATAAATGCAACAGTAGAATTTCACAAAATTAGGACCAGAATGTTTAAACCAAATCACGTCAAAATTTTTATTTTCTAAGGAAGAAACCCTCTTGCAAGCAATTCTGTCCTTGATGTACGCACATACGCCTTCTTTATATCGAAAGTTAGAGTGAAGATGGTATTGAGGAAATTCAGGGTGACTCGGAGCTTTCAGAGGAGACTTGTGTTTCAGATAGAAACAATATATCAGGTTGTAATTGTTCAAGATGTTGGTGAATAGCATTAAGATTAGACCTGATACCGCGGATGTTGCAGTAGTGAATCAGAAAGTTGATACTTTCGATGACCGAGGTCGCTTGGGTCCTGCCCTTCCGGACATCCGAGTGGGGCAGGATTTTACGTCCGGAATTTATAACCCTAGAAACCACAGCCATCTTATTTTTAATTTGGGACTTTTAATCCGATAGGAAGACAGTGAGGGCGAGAAGGAAGAATAAGGATGAGAATAGATTAAAGATGATGGAAAAGGTAACCGGCAGCCCTTACCGAGCTCAGAAAATCGGAGACCCAATATTAAGGAGCCCATGGTAAGGGTGGTGGTACCTCCCGGCTGGTATGGAGTATACATGCCTACGCGACATTTTCTCACGCGATCATTTGTCCGCGACCTTTTGATGTACGTTCAAATGTGCGCGAGATTTTTCGCGCGACCAATTGTCCGCGACCTTTTTCGTACATTCGTTTTTAAGTATAGTGAATTAGATGTAGAGCAGCCTTGCATAAACCCCGCCTTTTGAAAGTCAATAAAATTTTAACAGGGAAAAGAATTATACAGGTTCAGTGGAAGCATTGTGTGTCGCCCTATTATTAGGAACTAGTAGTGCTGTTTATGGACATGGATGGGTGTCGTACTCATTATACCTCTCTGAGTATAACACTCAGAGTACTCAACTTTAGTTCTAAAAGTACAAATACGCCAGCGACATGGACGTCCTGATAAACGATAAACACACATGCACCCATGCTTGCACATGTACTGACGCACAAGCACAGACGCGCATGCGCAGACACGAGGTTAATTATAGATCTGGTTTCTAAACGCCCTAAACGGTACTAATATACTTGCGGTAAAACTTTCGGTTAAACTATCTACCTCTAAGAATTGAAAAAAATAATTCAAAATTAAATCTATGAAGTGTCGATTAAAACTATGAATTTGGTGTACAAAGTTATTCAATTAATTTTAAACGGATTTTTATATTTGTACACACACAAATATAGAAGCGAATCCGAAATGCGATTTAAAAAGTCACCCTTTAAAGTAAGGGTAATAATGTCATCTCAACTGTTAATAATAAGTAAATTTTGCATTGGATTATATCATCTGGTAACGTTCGAATCAACTGGTGTCCCAAGCAAAATTACTAATACAAACAACCGTTGTAGTCATCTACCTATGACAAAACTGTAAAACATATTAACCAATTTGCATTTTTAATTTTTACATTTATCTGTAAATTTTATTATTTTCAGGGTGTGTACATAGAATGGTGTATTTGAGGTGCATGAGGTAGCTAATCTTGCTCAGAATAAACAGTATGTATATATGTTAATATATGACTTCAGAATGATTTACAAAATAATGCATGTGTGAGTTCATAATGATGTTAAGCAATATCAATTGTATATCTAGGTAGAATGACGCCAGAAGGCTGTACACCGTAAATATGAAATTACTTCAAATTAAATAAGAAAGAATATTAGAAATTGGTTTTACAGTGTTGCCATTTAAAGACGTCTGAAAGATTGTAAATGTACAGAATAAATACAATAAAAGTATATTTAGAAATAGCGCCGTGACGGCAAAGTGCTGAACTAAGTTTGTATACAATTTTACGAATTACACGATTTTGGCGTCGACAAGTTTTTAAAAAATCTCAACGTAGGAGTATGGAATGGGCCCCATACTGAGAATGAGTATTATAGGATTCTATCAGAATTGTCTTTTGTCAACGGTGCTTCTCTAACACTCATACCAAGAAAATTATTAAGGATTGTAATCTGGCGTCCATATACAGACGCCACTTTGCAAAGTGTAGCCAGATTGATGGTAAATGCCAAATAGATGGACGCAAAATGATAGAATGATATATATATATATATATATATATATATATATATATATATATATATATATATATATATATATATATATATTATATTGTTACTACAGTGATGGTGGGACCCATCGCCATCCCAAACTCTTGTTGGTAGAATTTGTCTTCTAGCTGAAATATGAAGTTCTAATACATATTTTCAGAAGTTCAATTATTGTGTTTACCGAGAGTTGCGCGCGTTCGTCTAACGTTTTATTCCTTTCCCAGCTTGTCCCTTATGATAGTTAGTGCCTTATCGTTAGGAACCTTTGTGAATAGACTCACAATGTCGAAGCTTACTAGTATTTCTTCGTGATGGTTTCCTTGAAGTGCTGCGTGTTCTTGACCATAGACTCGGTTTTTCCCGATAAGGGTGTGATGATACCTAGCAGATAGTGTGCTAATGGGTGACAAGGTGAATTTCTCGAGCTCATAATCTTGTTTATTAATCTTCCAGTATATTGCATTATTGTTAACTTTTACAATAAATCCAGTAACACTTTTACGATCCCAATCGTTTGCAAAATCTGAATCGACATAACTGTTTATTTCTATTTCTGAATTCGAATTGAGATTCTTAGTAAATTTAAGACCAAACCCTTCTGTCACTTTCAAATATTTCAATACATTCTTTAAAGAATTTCAGTGTTCAGCACTAAAACAATTCTGAAATTGGCTAAAATAAGTAATAGCGAAACAAAGATCTAGTCTAGAGCATAACATAATGTATATGAGACATCCTAACAATTCTCTGTAAGGCAATTTACTAAATATCCCATTGTTCTCGTTACGCAACTTCAACTTTGGTTGCATTGGTACCTTAGAAGTTTTACAATCTACCATATCAAATTTCTGCAACACGTTTCTGATTAAAGTTTTTTGTGACATATTTAGTACATCATTCCTTTTTGTGATTTCTAAACCTAGAAAAACAATATTTTTGTTTGAAAATTCTTTTATTTTAAAATGTTTAAAGTGATAATCTGAATCCGTCTCTGTTTTTGAAACGATAATGAAATCATCTATGTCAATTAAAATGAAAGTAAATTCTTTAAACTATAGACAAGGATCCTTTTTGGAACGTTGAAAACCATAGTTTATTAGTGATTCATTAATCATTGTATTCCAACATTTAGGTGATTGTCGCAAACCATATAAGGCATTTTTTCTGGTTGCACCATGTATACAAGAATTTTCAATGTTCCATTTAGGAATGCAGACGTTACGTTTAAAACCACGTGCCACAAGTCTGGATTTCTTCACGAGATTACCCTCAACTTCTTTTTCACGAAATACCCATCTAGAGTCTATAATTTCAGCTTTGTCTGGCGGTATCACAAGATCACTTGTTTCATTTTCTATCAAGGAGTTCAACCCACTTTCAATAGCTGCTTTCCAACCTTCATCTTTCGGAATAGTTTCTTTGTAGTTTCTAGGAACTTCAGATATTAGATGACGTACTGATAATGCTGCAAACAGATTATAGTCCTTTTCATCATCCCACATATCATTATTCAGCTCATATTATTTCAAATATGTTGGTCCTTTTCTTTCACGTGTGCTTCTTCTTGCCTGCGAATCTAGCTTTTTCCCACGATTCTCCATCAACTTTTCAAAGTTCTGTCTCTCTTGAGGATTTTCTTCCTCATTTGTAATAACTTCGGGATTGTCCATATCTATTTTGTTTGATTCTTCTATAAACTCTTCTTTAGTACCACTTTCTTTTCATTTGTCAGGTTGCGTTGACGCACCCTGTATGTAGGATGTTATAATGACGTGTATTACGTGTTTTAAGTACGAGTGTATTGAGTTTGAACGAAAAAAAAAATTTTTGTGTATATGCATAATGTATGTGGGTGTATGATACGCCACTGGAAATTTACGAGAAATATAATTCTATATGTAGATACGTGTATTTGAATGTTATAAAGACTTTAGTGTTGGAATAATTAGATTTTGATGAATGTAAATGTGAAGAGAAATTTGTCGATGGGACGATAATGCTTACCACTGTATCGCTACCGTTTTGCCACTATATAGAATGGAATGTTTGAAGATAAGATGAGTAATCTTGGTCAGAAAATGTGAAGAATAAGTGTAGAACGTTTTAGAAAATATGTAGAGAAAGATTTGGTATGTTTAAGTGTTAATTTCCGAAGGGTTTTGTAATGTTGTGCAATTGTTTTGAGAATACGTGTATGTATATGAGATTCGAGACCTTAGACGGTGTAGAATGTTTTAGAAAATATGTAGAGAAAGATTGGGTGTGTTTAAGTGTTAATTTCCGAAGGGTTTTGTAATGTTGTGCAATTGTTTTGAGAATATGTGTATATATATATATATGGAATTCGAGACCTTAGACGGTGCTTATTTTTGCAAATGTTGCGGAACGAGATTGAGCGCAAGTTGGAGATAAGTGTTAAAAGTTGCGTAATGGTCCAGAGTGGCTACTGAATGAATGTAATGACGAAAAATGATTTCTTCATGAAGTAATTGTAAAATTTGTAAGTAAGAACAAATATGGCGATGTATTGTAATTACACACGTGCTTGTATAGAGGGAAGCAGCTATCAGAACTATGAAATTTTGAGTGAATACTATTGGAGAATATAACGCGGAAGGAAGACATGTTTAAAGATGGATGACTGAAGGTATAAATAGGAAAGTCAGAGTTGAAGTTAGAGATTAGGAAGTTAGCTTTTGGCTTGTGATGAGAGCTCAGGACGCGCAGGCGAGGTAGTGTGATAGAATGTGATGATGTTGGAGTATTTGTGAATTTTAATGAGGCAGTAATTGTTTAAACAACTGCGTAACCCAAACCGGGATGAATCGTAAAAGACATTCATAAATAAAACGATAATAAAATTGAAGTTGAAGATAAAATTAGTTTGTTTATTTTCAAGAAAATAATAGTGCGTAAGCAGATTTGAATAAAGATAACAGATGTTATGTTAAAATGTTAAGGGCAGCGCGTGTTCTTGTAACGAGATTCAGCTAAAAGTATTTATGAGACCACCTGTTAAGTGAACGAAGCGTTCGTTGTATATTAAGCCAATGTTTAAGTAACGTTATATGACATTGAAAATTTATCTCCAACAGAATTATATATATCGTAAATTTCCAGTGGCGTATCATACACCCACATACATTATACATATACACAAAATTTTTTTTCCGTTCAAACTCAATACACTCGTACTCAAAACACGTAATACACGTCATTATAACATCCTACATACAGGGTGCGTCAACGCAACCTGACACATTTCCACAATCATCTTGAAAAATTGTATTTCTTCTTATGATAATTTTCTTCATATTTCGATGATAAAGGAGATATCTATTATCTGCGTATCCAACCATGGTTAGATTTTGACTATGCTGGTCTAATTTCGATGTTCCAACTTCCTTGGGAATCAAATTGTATACAGGACCGCCAAATAATTTTATCTTCTCCAAATTTGGTTTACAGCCAAACCACAACTCAGCTGGCATCTTTGATTGACAAATAGCTCTTGTTGGCAGTCGATTAATTAAGTGTACTGAGGTTTTAACTGCTTCTTCCCACAGTTCCTTTTCCAGCTTTGCATCATAAATAAGACACCTTGTCTTATCCATGATTGTGCCATTATAGCACTCTGCAATACCATTTTGTTCAGGGTTGTATGGTACTGTATACTGTATCTTGATTCCTTAATCCATACAACATTTCTTGTATACCTTTGACGAGTATTCACCACTATTATCACAACGTAGAGTATGAATGTTCCTGCTAAATTTTGCTTCAATCATAGATACATAAATTTTGAATGTTTGCACAACCTCATCTTTGTTTGACATTAAATAAACAACACCAAAATGTGAGTAATGGTCTATAAAAGTAACGAAATAGCGCTTACCATCAAAAGTCCCAGGAGTTATTGGTCCACACACACTACTGGATATAATTTCCAGGAAATCCTCAGCTTTTCTTTCGTCTGTAACCTCTTGAAATGGGAGACGTGTTTGTTTTTCCAGTTAACACACTACGCAAAACGCTGGTGCAGGATACGTCGATGCGTCAACGTTTGGTCAGCAATTCCAATAACTGCACTGTTCTGTTCTGGTACACGACAAATAATCACATATAAATTTCCCTTTAATGATCCTGAAAAAACAATGTCTTTGTCCTTAACAACTAGAACTTGCTTTTCTTTAAAATAACTTGCAGCCCACTCTGTTCCAATTTTCTGACAGATACTAAATTATAATTTAGATTTTCACACAACCAAACCTGTTTCATAGTGATATCACGACTTGTCAAACTTTTTAAATTTAAATTTCCTTCTTCGATTGCTGTCAGAGTTTCACCCGCCTTAGCTACATTTATTTTAACACAAATGTCCTTTTTATCATAAAGAAGTTCTTTAAATTTTTCACCTACTAACTGACTTGTAGCCCCGCTGTCTACAACAAAGTTTATAATTTCACTATTGTTACCAAAACACAACATGAACATTTCCTGGATTAAAAATACCTCTAGTTGAGAGTCTATTGTTTCCTCTAAGGTAATATCTTCCTTTATTAAATCCACTTTCTGGGCACTGAGCTCTTTTATGTTCTACTTTGTCACACTCATGACATTTGAAAGGAAAATCAAAACTTGAGTTATTGCTCCTAACAAAATTTCCTCTACCATACGTTCCTCTTCCACAACTTCTTCTTCTAGACCTTGTTCCAAAACTTCTCCCATGTAACCTACAAAAGCTGAACTATTTGTACTTGTTTCGGATTTACATTTTACTTGACGAGCTCCTTCCAATAGCAATTTGTTCTTTACAAAGTTTAGTTCACATGCAGTCTGTTCAAACTGTGTCAAATACTCGGTTATTGTCTTGTCTTCATTAAACTTTAAATTGCGCAACTTTTTCTGCAAAATTACCTGACTTGATATTCCCTTCTTGGCGTAGGTATTACTCAATGGTTCCATAATCTCCTTTGCCGAAACTTTAGTCTTTAACATTTCCAAAATGTTTTTATCTGTACATTGTACTATTATTGTAGTACGTGCCTTAATTTCAATTTTCTGGTAAGTAGCATGAACCTCAGTTCCAACAAAAGTCTAACACGAAAGTCCCACTTAGAAAATGATATTCCATTGAACGGTTTTACATAGAAGAGCTGGTTTTCCGCCATTTTCCGACCTTTCCTTTCCTAAATTTTCATGCAAAGTGTTCCCGTCTTCTTGCTTGACAGTTCCACTTTCCAATCAATAATTCTCCAGAACGCGGCGATCGGTGTTTTATTTAGGTGGCGTCATTTCTTTATTACAAACGCTTTTTTAGGCTTTTCGTGTTTATACCAACAAGTATTTTCTTTGTGTCCCATTTTTTAAAATGACTACATTTGGGGATCGGCGCATCGTCTTTTTCACGTAGAGCATCCTTGTCAGTGTTCGTTTTTTGTAAAATGCGACACGTGTCTTGCTGCTGGCCTGGGGCCCACACTTAAAACACGTACCTTTCTCTTGAGTCGGCCGTTGTCGCGTTGTTCTAAAAAGTGTCGTTCACGTTTCCATTTAGGCACTTTTACAGCATCCGTGTGTCACGGCATTCTTGATGATCCGGCACCACGAGCATCAAATTCACCGAGTAGTTTCATTAAATCGCGCTCTAGTGGTGGCTTTTAAATGTATAAAGCAGAACGTGCTTAAGCATGATCCAGTGTATGCTACGCAATTTTTGGTTGTCATACTCACATAGTGATTCACAATCATGACTGCTTAATGTCGCTGCTTTATATGTTCTAACGTCAGGTGTTCCTTGGTCGGGAAATGCCACAATAAGATCAGCACAAAAAGTATCCCAGTTTCGGCAAAGCGGACGTCAATCACAACAATAGCGGTACCCATGATTTTTTAATGCTTCGCTAGCTTTTGCGATCACTAAGTTATCACTAATGTTTAATTCGATTTTCAATTTCATTGCGTCACTCAGCCATTCGTCGAACGAGTATGCGCTGTGATCAGGGTCATAGCTGGTTAATTTAAACGAAACTTGCATTAGCGCCGAACTGACGCCCGCGCCTGTGCATTTTCAGCATCTGCTCCTGCAAGACTGGGTGGTGTATAGCATGGCGAGGAAGCCATTTTGGTTAATTCGGCAAGCTGTTGTTGTTTCAATTTTACTAATTTAATTAATGTTTCCTGCCACTGCAGTTTACGGTGCTTTGGAACCGAATTGTGACCATTGTTTTCCGTGTCGACGGCAACCTCATCTTCACTACACTCGGGAGTTTCACGTTCAGGATGTTCGTCCGACATTTTCCGCCTTACTATTTACTGTTTTTTTTTTTATAGGCATTTTTCGTGTAATAATCCCACTTCTGATGAAAACTGGAGGATGATTAACCCTAAATAAAAAGCCCTTATTACAAAACTCAATTTATTTTAAAATAAGAATGTCACAATTTTGTAATACGTTTTATATACGTATTCTACGACCGACCGCGAGCTCTCGTCACTGCGTCGCTTGACCACCTTCGTCCCTCCTGACACGCATGTGTGACCTACCAGCCAAGTAGAGGGCCAAAAGTGGGAACAGCATAGAACACCGGGTGTGTCAGGGCTGAATGTCCAAAAACTTGGAAATGCGTATTGAAATAATGTCAGTACTTCATATAATTTTTTTTTCTCCGGCCTTTCTTTTGCAGTTATAGGGGTGTAAAGTTGGAAATTGAAAACAATTTTATTTATAACTCTAAAACTATATTTTAGAATTTAAAGAAAAATTGGCGGATTGTCAATCATACGAATGCTTCTATTTTCGCAATACGATTAAGTATACTCATGTTGTAGAATGTCAGGATTATACTTAGCTCACTGGTTAAAGGGTCAAAACTTTTATAGGGATGAAGCAACAGCCTTAAAATTGTCAGTTTATTCCTGAATTACTTTCCTAAAAAAAGGTGCTCTTTTTTGAATTCGATAAAATCAGAGGTTTCCGAGAAATATGCAATTTTGTAAGACACTGCAGGTCACATACAACTTCCACTATTATTTATTAAATGTATTTTTACCAAGTAGGACGCTGTCAATTATTTGTCAGCGGTATCAAACATTCTTTAGGAAATTATGCCGTAGTATTAATTTTGTAAAAACGAAAAAATACAAAGGAAATGTTCAATGTTATTGATATAAAAAATAACATTTTTACGGAATTAGAAATAGTAACCTTAACCTTACAGTAAATGCTCATTGATGTTAACGGAATTATGAACTTAAACCTATAACTTTAGGGTAAATGTTCCAAATGTGCACCTCCTACCTCCTCACATTGTTGGAGCCTACTTATAATATTTCGTTGTACTTGAAACAACATTCCTGGATTGTTCCGGATAGCAACGCAATGGAAATGAATTCTATCTAATAATTCATTCCTTGTTTGTACGGGTGTTGCATATATCAAACATTTGAGGCAACCCCAGAAGAATTAAGTCATTGGATTTAATTCTGGAGTACGCGGGGGTCATGCAGTAGGATCTCTTCTTCAATCAACTTTTCGGAGTACTCAACGTTTAAGTGGTTACGTACCATAACACTAAAGTAAGTTGGAGCGCCATCGTGCATGTACCACATAATAGTTCTGGTTTGCAAAGGAATGTCATCTAGTAATAAATTTAAATTATTCTGAAGAAAATCTAATACGATTGTCCGTTTAAATGGCCACCAATTATAAATGAACCACTTAAGTGGTTTTCCAATTATTCCAGCTCACACATTCACTGCGAATCTTTGCTGATGCCTCGTTTGAATTTTCATCGGTCCACAAATGTAAATTATGGGAGTTTATTATGCCATTTATTGTAAATCAGGCTTCATCAGTAAACGGTACTGATGAAATAAAATCTGGGTACTGTCTCTGTCTTTCTAACATATTGAAGGAGTGCTGGATAATCTTCTGGATTCAAACCCTGTACTTTTTGAAAATGGTACGGATGTAATGGTGCTTGAAGTATTTTGTGAAATATTATGTTGGGTCGCAAGTTGTCTAACACTTGATGTAGGATTGCTATATACTTCATCTAAGATATCTTACTCTAAAACGGCAGTACAGACGGCTCTTGTGGGACCCACGCCACCTGCTATTCGTTTAAATGTACCTAAAAATAAAATAAACTGGCTTTCAAAAAGAATAATTGCAATTTTCGTAAAAACATACCATTTTCTCGTAAGTTTCTGTCAACACGTTCCAAAGTTTTTCTATCTGGTAACACTCTGTTATGAAAATTCTCAGAATACAGTCTTCCGGCTTCGCAAGGATTGCCAAATGCTTTTCCATACATTACATGCATATCTGCATATTCTCCGAACATGTATTCCGCCATTTCAAGTATTACAGAAGGAAAAAAACTGTTCTTATTTAACCTCCACCGAGCAAATAAAATGACAGCCGCTTACATGGAAAAATTGCATTTCCTAGAGAACGTTTGATGCCTATGACAAATAATAGGCAGCCTCCTACTTGGTAAAAATACATTTAATAAACAATAATGGAAGCTGTATGTGCTCTGCAGTGGCTTACAAAATTTCATGTTTCTCGGAAACCACTGATTTTATCGAATTTAAGAAAGAACACCCTTCTTTTAGGAAAATAGTTGGAGAATAAACTGACAGTGCTTTAAGTTTGTTGCTTTATCCCTGTAAAAGTTTTGGTCCTTTAAGCAGTGAACTAAGTACAATCCTGACTTACTACATCGGTACACCTAATGGTGCTTCGAAAATAGATCAATTGGTATGATTGACAATCTACAAATAATATATATATATATATATATATATATATATATATATATATATATATATATATATATATATATATATATATATATATATATATATATACACACATATACACATATACGTCTAAATACGATATCACGATAATCATGATAAAAGTTCATCCTATGATTTCTGTGTTTATCTAGATACAGTATGTTAGAACGTACGTAACCAAACGATGTAGCTCGAAAATCCGTCAATGCATCCATTAACGCATAGATAATTTGGCCCTTTATTAAAATACTGCCATTTCCTAAGTCGCTTCCTTTTCCTGATTTCAGCACCACTCGGATCTAAATATTTCAATAAATTCCTTACAACTTTTGTGTCACCACTATTCCATTTTAAATGCATCTTAGATGCATCCAACGATATCCACACATTTTCCCCGAACCGCTCAATTCGTTTTCCAAAAAATTAATTACGTCATAAATGTTAGTGTAACTTCTTCGTATACATAAACCCAAATCTCTTCTTATTCCAAATCGACTCGGAAATATATCTTTTTCGTTATTATGTTCATATCAGTAAAGAAACACCACATTGGATTATCTCACAAACCCTATTCAATAAATATTCTACGACGATCCCAAAATATAATATTTAGGTGCATCGCAGCAACGACGTTGAGTGTAATAAGTACCTTTACAAATCCATACAAAATTACGTTAAAAAGGCGTTATTTGCCATGTTTTATGTAATAAAAGTTTTTCCAACACCTTTATCGAAATTTTATTCCCCAATTTTCGTGACGAAAATGCCACTTTTCCTCCCTAGGGAGGCAAAATATTTTGGCTCCCGCTAAAAAAATTTAATTTTTTATTATATTTATTAAAGTGTTGAATTTACATTAATTTTTACTTTACATTTTAAATAAACTGAATTAAGATTTTTCAATGAAAAAATTAAATGTGCAATTTGTAAGATTTTAAAAATTTCTTCGTATTGTAACCGAAGGAAATGTTGGAAGAAACATGTGTCGCGGAAGAAGTTTCTGAAGGAATATCTGATATAATAGTTGATGAAGAAGTTGGTCCATTAATAACTTGATTAGCAACTTGGAATTGCTTTGAAATAGATTGGTCTAAATAACCTTCTGCAACCGTTGTCGATCGCCAGCCCCCATGTTTTTTCACTGTAAGTATGTCTCCACCGGCTTCAACTAATAGTGATGCAGAAGTCCTTCTTAAACTGTGTCCTGTATAAAGTTCCGGATTGGGTAACTTCAAGTATTTAGCAATTTTGTGGGGTATTTTTGACATGGTGTTCTTTTCCACCACTTGTACTGAACATTTTGATTTACCATAATAAATAAAGAAACGTGAATGGTCCGTTTTAGTCGGTCTTAGAGAGGCATATCTTCTAATCAATTCAAGAACGTTAAAGCCTCTAATAGGACTATTCGTGATTATAAATACTCTTTGTATTTTGGTTTTTGTATCTGGAAGGATTATTACTATAATATCTCCCTTATCTTGACCATCTTTAACAGCCATTTGGCACAATTTTGACCATAGTGTTGAAGATCGTAAATTTTTTGACAGTTGTAGAAAATAGGCTAAATTTACCTCTTCACTTATCCTTAAGAGATCGTATTCCTTTTCATACCGTAGTTGTGATTTTTCTGGTTGTAAACTGAAATTGAATATTTTCGTCTCTTCGATGATGTCTTCAGGAATTAAATTTTCATCATTTTCTTCAATCTCTGCCATTTTCTTAAGAACGCAAGGTTTTTCAAGACAAAAGTGTGGATCAAAAATTTGTTGTTCTAACTGCTTGGTAACGATAATAACTATTAGATTCGACGCTAAATTATTATTTACAGTTTTCTTGAAGGTTTTTTTTTTATGATTGTGGACCTGAACAGCCTAAATAAGGCATATCGTGCTAAAGCACTCAGGAACACTTAGGAGGATGGATAGAGGGATAATGAATTGCCAATAGATGCCTATGAACAGCTACCTTAAATTTTCTCATATCATAAGTGAGAGGAAAACAGGAACTAGGGAGATCATTCCAGAGTTTAGAAGCCGTGTAGAAAAATGTGGATTGCGCCCGTTTGGTACGACAAGTGGAGATTTGTACTGCATACTGATGATGTGAATGAGCGAACCGAGTGTTTCTCGCAAAGATGGCCGGAGATGGTATCAAAGAATGTAATTCACCAGCACAATAGCCGTTGTAATAACGATAATACAAATAAAGAACTGAAACCATCCTTCTATGCTCAAGGGACTGTATGTTAGAAGTTAAGGACGGGTCATTTATAAGCCTAATCGCTCTCTTTTGAATACGATCAACGATATCGAGAGCGTATTGGGGAGCACTTACCCAAAGGTGAGAATTATATTCCAGATGAGGATGAATTTGGGCCTTATACAGCAGAAGGAGTTGTCGAGAGGTAAAGTACTGCTTAGATCTGTAAAAAAAGCCTATTTTACGAGCAACTGTTTTGGTAGCTGACAGAAGATGGTCAACCCATGAAAGATTTGAAGATACAGTCATACCCAACAGAGTAATAGAGTCTGGAAAAATCATATGTATTACACTGGTGTAAAGTGTCTTTTCCACCCTTCTGCAGTTGCTGTCCTCGTCTACGACTCAGACAGCAAACTCTGCAGTCGGGAGGAAAACCACCGCTTTCCTCCCTAGCAATACAAATAGTTATTGATTCGCCTATTTTCTACATTAACACTTAATAATGTAACCACAAACTCGTAATGAAGCGGTCCACCGGCCCGTTGTATTTGTAACAAACAAATTTTATATTTTCAAGAAATAAATCTTGCATTTGTAAAAAAGATTTTGCAATTGTAAGTTAAAACTTGCAATTGGAAGTAAATATCTCACAATTCTAGGAAAAAATATGCATTTGTAAAAGAAAAAGGTTTTTTATGTGGCCCTTTGACGTCCGTAAATAAATAACATAAATCTTCAAATGTTAATTACATATTTAACTTTGGACTTATTCGTTCATAACAAAACTTATAATAAACATAAATCTTGTTACAGAACCTTTTCTAATATACGATATTATGATTTCTTGTAAATTTTTAGATTTATTAAATTTTTTGGTAAGGTTGTTACGTCTCGGTTTTAATTCCAGAGATTATATTATATTTGCAGATTTAATCAACAAAAATAAATGAAGGCCGTTCTGCTAATTGCAATCAAATACTTACAGTGCAAATAGATAACAAACACATTTTAAAATAGAACAAATTAATTGTACTAGAAACTGTTGTCTTTACTCCATTGCAAAAACTGTAATTACTCACATTAAAACCATGAATACAACTCTTCGTTATCTAAAAAATATAGGAGTTACCAAAAAAGACGGAGAATACTTTAAGACCAAAATTATAAATTGTATTAAATGGAAAAGTAATTGTAGAATTTTGGATGTTGGATGCGGACCTGGTAATGTAACACATGACCACCTCTTGCCAATTTTGCCTAAAACAACCAAAGTAATCATTGCAATTGATAAAATACCAGAAACAATACAGTATGCCCAAGAGCACTATGGCCAAACGTCAAAAATAATATTTCAACAAATGGATATTGTTTCTCCAATCAACACAGATTACGAGAGTTACTTTCATCATATATTTTCATTTTATTGCCTTCATTTTATAGGAGAACAGGAGTAAGTCATACTTATAAAATCACTAATGATTCATTCTATTTCAGAGTTGCACTACAAAATATTTATAAAATGCTGAATCCAGGTGGTGATTTTTTCTTCACATGCGTTGTTCAATATAACTTTTTTCATTTACTTGACCACATTTCTCGTAACGAACGATGGGCACCATATATGTCCAATTACACAAAAAGTATATCTCCTTATCAACATGCAATAAATCCACACAATGAATTCGAAAAAATTTTAACAAAAATAGGATTTCAAGTTGCGTTTATTAAGATGGAACCGAGAGAATGGATGTACCCTTTCCAAAACCTAACAGGTTAGCACCAGATAATTAAAATACTGTCTAATAACTTTGTTTTAGATGTAGTTTTATCAGTTTGTACATTGAATATACCTGAAAATCTTGAAAATGAATTTGGTGCAGATTTCCAAAACACTGTCAGAAATTTCAATTACAAGCGTTACAATGAAAATAATGAAGAATGTTATCATTCTGAGTTTCAAATTATGTACGGCCATGCAACAAAACCCGTATAGTACGAACACTGTTATTTAGATTTTGTTTGTAATTTATGTGCTTTATTAACCACTAACAAATATATCTAGTTAGTTTTACTTTACTAAGAATTAAATATTTAGAAAGTTTAAATCAAATTGGTTCTGAACTAGGAATGAGGTGAGACATTTTCCATATATAACGAACTGAATTGGTTCACATTTCGGACAATATCAGTGAG
>JARFJB010002138.1:460000-477500 GCA_036346205.1 Vesta saturnalis
ATATATATATATATATATATATATATATATATATATATTGTCATGGCAAAATATCTCAAAAATAAATATCAACTAAATTATCTTATGTATCGCATAGAATTCCTTTTATAATTGTTATTTTGTTATGCACCGAACTAGCTCATACATCTCATAATCGGGGATAGAGTTCAATTAGATTTGTTGACATAAGAAGTAAATATAATTTACACTTTGATATTAATTTAATTTTTTTATGTGAATTTAAAATTATAATAAATAGATCGTATGTGAAATAGCCCTTAATTAAACTTGCACAAAAACGCATGCGTAGCGTCTTAACTGAAATAAATAGCAGCCTGTCAAAATTGTCAAATGGAAAATTCTTAAAAATGTGAGTTTAATAAATTTATAATTGAAATTGAAATGTTGATAGAATAATAAAGGTTTAATTACTTTACAGATGTTTAAACCGTTATTGCATAAACATATACACATATAAATGAAATACAAATGCAGGAAATTACTCAAATAATGGATACAAATTTAAGGGTTATTATAAATAAACTCACATGTGTATCGGCATATTTTCAAAAGATGTCTTCATTTGGTTGGTTCCATATACAACTTCGGTAGGCTTCTTCCCATATGTAGTCGATGTTACTGGTTCGCTGTTCAAATCGTTACTGCAAATACCTTCAATCTTCAACCACCGTACATCTAATTGAATGACGTTTTTTCTTTTTGGTAATCGTGATGTTACTTATAATTGCTTAAAATCTTCAACTAAGCACTGTATTGTTAATTATATTTTATTTAAATGTTTGTAAAATTTACGATTTATGATCAATCAATGCACGTAAGTTTACATAGGACAGACGTCACAATGGCTGCCTAATAGGGTTACACAACACAGAAGTGACTGTAGAATTGACAAAAAAAGCAATAGTTGTGCTCTTGTAAACCACAGCAAAACACTAAACCATCAACCCGATTTCAACAATGTCAAAATTCGCAATTTTAAAAAAGTATACAAATCCAGATTATTTCTGGAAATGTGCCACATAAAAAAAGAGAGTAACTATATGAATCACAAATCTGATACTGAACAACTGTCAGCAGTATATTCTTACATCCTTAATTTTAATGTTGAAGACAATTAGTTATTGTATGAATTCAAATTTGCCGCATTTATTTATATCAGTGACTTAACCTAAGTAAAATTAAATGTAACCAACGTGACAGAAAAATTGTAACAATGCAAACACATGTGTCTTTCATGGTATAAAATTAAAAAAATGTTTTAATTAATTTTAAATGCTTCTGTTAATCATCAATTAACAATGACAGTTTAATGGTAAACAAACATAATAATGCAAATTTATCTATGAAGTATAACCAGCTAGTTTTTAAAGAATAACTTAGATGTAAGTAACGTAAGCAACTTGACTTGTTTTAACATTGTTTTATTGTAGAAGCCTTGATAAAGGAACAAAATAAAAAAGCTTTCGAAATATTGGCAAATATCAAAGAGTTTTAAACGTATTAAGACCCTAGTTAGCCGCAAGCCTGATAACACTAAGCAATTAGTTAATAATAAAAAAAATTTTTCCTTAACATTGTAACGGCTGTTACTTCCTCAACTCAACTCAGTATATATATATATATATATATATATATATATATATATATATATATATATATATATATATATATATACTGAGATGGTTAGATATGTTTAAGACAGGGATTTGGGAGTTTAAGCTTGTAATTCTTATATTGGACAATTTGAGATCAATTACAGTATATTTACACTGCATTTATTTGAAGTATTATAGTAAACGAGTGAAAGAAATTGATTTGATTTGATGAAACAGGCTTGATAAGATTTTCACAAGTTGTTCAATCATAAAAAGCATTGTGCTATGTAAGAAACATGTCAGGAAGGTTAGATGAAGTTATATTTGTAAGTACGATTAAGTTCGTAGAAAATATTTCATTAAATTTACAGTTCACATGGCATTTGGGTATTTTACAGATGTTTAACACGCAGTTTAGAGTTATGATTATATTTAGGAACATGTTTTAAGTCAGGTAAAATGCAGGAAAGGTTTAAAAATTTAAGAAAGTGTTACTGTACGGACATGATTTAGTTAATACTCACAATATTAGTGTACATAAAAGTGCAACAGAAGAAGTAGTGCATAGAAAATATTAAACTCGATATAAACAACAATTTTACATATGGATATTTTACGTACAAATACATTTTGTGTAAAATTTTTAAGAAATGTGTTTCACAATATGGATTGTTGAAGTGACAAAATTTTAAACGTTTCAATAAAAGTGAACATTGGGGATGTTAAAGACAGATTTAATAAATTGTTAGAGTAACATTTTGAATAATTTGGACGTTAGATACGCAAATTATATGAACATTAGATTAAGTTAGGTTAAGTTTTAATTTTAAGGTTTTTTTTGCAAATTTATAGTTTTATAGAATAAGTTGAGCTTAGAATAAATTCTTAGTGTAATTAATAGAAGGTTTTCCTCATTTCCATGTAGTAATTTACTTTGTACAAGTCATTTAAACATAAAATTATGAAAATGGGGTTAACTACACGTGAAAAAGAATTTTCCTTTAAATTTAAGATATTTGAGTTTAAATAAATGTTGTCTAATTCAATTTTTCGTGCAGATCACGAATATGTATTTAGTTTAAGTGTAGAAAGTAGGATTTTGTAGATATAAGTAAATCTAGATTAGAATAAGTCAAATCGTACATTTTTGAACAGATATAGTGAGGTATCATTTTATGCGGAATCATGCACAAATTTCAATTCTGTTTTCAAAATGTAAATCAGAAGCATATTAAGAAAGTTATAGCATAATTTATATTTTAGATAGGTTTTCAAATTTATTTAAACCAATCACAGACTTGGTTACTTTGTTTGTATTGATAGAAAAAAATTGAAATTTTTGTATCTAACAGGATAGTACATAAGGAATTGATCCTGAGACGATCGCTCTCTTCTCTTCCACTCTCTTCCATTTGTTTTTCAAAGTTTTAATGTTTATGACAAAAGGTCAAAGTGTTGTGTTTTGTGTTAACACGTAAGTTTCAAGTTACGTTTACTTTCGGAAATTTTTAAACGAGTTTAGTGAAGAGCCAAGAATTCAGAAACAATTGTTCTTAACCTACAATCATAAATAAAGTTAGGTTACCGATAATTTTCAATAATCATAAAGTTTGTAACGATTCAAGTTTAACGTTTTTAAAATTCGGTTGTTGTAATTTTATTTTGGTTATGTTTGTCGTAAATAAAAATTGTTCAATTTTTCTGAATTGATGTTTATTTTCCTGGTGTGACATAATAATAAACGATATTCCATATCGGGTTCTAAAAACAAAAGTGAATTAGAAATATTTACAACCTCCCATGGTCCCATGAAACGCAGGCAGTTGGAGCGCATCTTCTCAAGTACGAGACGAAAAAATTTATACCATTGCTTTCGCCAGCCGAAAACTATTAACTGCCGAAAAGACGTATACCATCACGGAATTAGAACTGCTTGCCATTGTTTTCGCCTGCAAGATATTCAGGATTTATGTACTCAGGTGTCAAACAATTTTAATGACAGAGAATGAGGCACTAGAGTCTTTATTTACTCACAAGTCATTGAGTGCGAGATTGATGAGGTGTTGTGTGTATTACAATAACATTATCTTACTATCAAGTGCTGTAAAGGCAAAAACAACATTGCAGCTAATTTTTTGTAGATGGATAAAACAAGAGTTAATAAGCAATACAGAAGGTAGGAATTCTAAAGTAAAGGAGAACTATACATTACACAATTACTGTTATACAAGAAGAGCAAGAAAGGAAAAGAATGGTGATTGATATACATGCCATCAACTTTAGTGGACAAGATAATATAGGAACAATCATAAATTATATGGACATTTCGGGGCCGGCAAGTGCGCAGGGTTAATAAACAAAACGTGATATATCCCGAACCTTAAGCACAGATGTAGACTGGTACTAGCTACATGTGATCTGTGCCAGAAAACGAAAATCAGTAACCAAAGGCACCAGGCTGGGATGAGGACAGTAGGTGCTGAGCGGCCATTAGAACTGCCATCAGTGGATCTATTTGGACTATTACTAATGAGTCGAAGAGGTATATCTTATGTCGTTGTAGCCAGAAGACAACTCGAAAAAGTATTAAACGATTTTATTCCAAATGTAGGTAAGCCTAAAACGGTGTTATCAGATTACAGTGCAAATTTAATTAGTGAACAGTGGACAAAGAAGCTAATAAACGTGATATAGAAGTGAGGTATACAGCGCTACACCACCCACAATCAAATCCCGTAGAGCGAATTATGCGTGAGTTAGGAAGGCTACTGAGAGCCTATTGCAACGAAAAATACACCAGCTAGCTAAATGTTGTTATCAGTGAAACAACTGGGTTTACCCGTACGAGTTAATAACATTTCTTCTGTTTCCAGAGCAAATAGAAAAAGGAATTGAAACCAAAATATTATTAGCTTGCCGTAATTTTAAATCCAAGGCAGATAAAAGAAGGAATAGACCAATTAAATATAAGTCCGGTGAGCTAGTGCTTGTTAAAACACAGTATCAATCTTTTGCATTAGATAAAACCATTAAAAATTTTTATTGCTTTTTCTCCTGAAGATCTAAACACCAATCTGCAACAATACAAGCAACTGCCATCTTTTGTACGACGGACTTACTTAAACGAAGACCGAAGAACGCGGGTTTAGCAGCTTTTTGCATGTATTTTGTTTTAATGCTCTAAGAATTAAAAAGTCGACATAATAACCAGTGAGCATGATTCCATTATTGAATTGAATTGGTATCTAGAGGATTATTACGGCAGCTTTCGAATTCATGATTAGTTGTAGCGTTGGGCCGGAATGAACTTAGTTTCACGCAGTCTGGTTTCTTTGTAACAACGATTTAAAATTGTTTGGTGTATTATTTTAAATAAATGTATTAAGGTTTTATTATAATCACAAATGTGTCAAAATACCCCAGAGATGCTATTAGATTAAAACGTTTTCCCATTTCGCTGAGTTATTAGCCACGGTATATAAAAATTAATTAAGATTAATTAAAATTTAAAAAAAATATCAATTTCAATTACCTAAACGAGATCGGTTACAAGTGCGGCGAGTGCGGTGCGTGCGCTTTGTGTGTGCGTGCTAGTGTGTGCCTGCGCATATGAGTGTGTGCGTGTGGATGTGTGTTGGTATCCACAATAACTCCAGAACCATAATACCATAAGCATAAACCATAATACATTTTGTATTTAAGCTTCACTTAATTTCTCCTAGAGCTGATTAGATTTTGATAAAAATCCAGTGGCGGACAGAGGGAGTTTATTAGGATCAGTCCTTGGTTCTTATCAAATATTTCTGAAACAGCTGCATTGTTCAAAGATGGTAACATACGTACATACAGATCTTGAACATACCGATTAATTCCGTTTTACGCAATGTTTTGATACGACACGTAATTTGGCGGCAAAAATGTTCGGAAGCTGAGTAACAATCAACTGTATAGAAAAATGTATAAACATATTTTTCGGATACTCAATGGAAATGGACGATATTTCCTTATTACAAATCGTAAAGACAAGTATCTCTTTTCTTTATAGCAACCTTTTCTTTATAGCAACTATTAATGTTAGAAAAACTTATGCTTGTGCAATGTTTTAACCGTAAATCACTAAATGATAGTGACGACTTTGATAAAACCTCTTGATGAACTCCTCCATTTGACGTAAAAAATGATGAATCGCTACATGCAGGAGCCCACTGTAATTCAGTACGTTCTAGGACAACATCTGGTGATTCTGGTATCCACTATTTGAAGATGATAGCTGATTAAAAACCATTTTCGAAGTCACCATTTTATTGTTAATTCTTTCTTCTATATATTCTTCTGGAGTCGTGTTTCATCGCCATCCTCCATAATTTTTGAGCCTCCTGATAGCCGCTCCACTCTCAGCAAGAATAGTAGTTGGACGTAGACAGTTTCCAGTGTAACCGTCTGGGTTGGGTAATTTCAAATAATATGCTATTTTACTCGGCATCTTGTAGAAACTGTGGATTCCCATAGGTTGCACTGTGCGTTTATTGTTCATATAAGATATGAACAATCTTAAGTGATTGATATGTTTTGGACGCAAGCTTACATATCTCCTGTACAACTAAATCTCATTAATTCCTCCCATAACGCTGAATATACGCTTCTTCCTTGGCTTAGTGTCATGGAGGGTGACAAACAAAATAAGGCCGGTATCCTCGATATCCTTCACATTTAACTTTCTTAGCTCCTCACCACGACATGTCCCATACAGACCGAATTTTGACACATCAACCTGCAATAGAATTTTTTATTTTTTTGCTTAGTATCCCTCACTTTGGCATTTTAGATCTAACTGTAACTTCCCATAATTCGATATATCGACGTTTTCTTTCACTCTCAACGTACTTTTCAATATGGAAAATGTCGGCCACAGCGTGGAAGATTTCAGTCTTGCAGCCTTTAATCAAACATAAAGATAAAACTTAAAAAAAATAAATAAATGTATTCAGGAAAACTAACCTTTTCATGATCGTCGATACATTACATTCTTCTTTTCTTTTTTACTCATCGCGTTTCTAATCTCAACTGCGCGTCGATTAGAAAGATCGCGATTCGTGTGCAGGTTTTTAAAATTTTGTAAAATTTGCTAGTTTAGGTTAATTATACATCCTCTATTGTAGACGTTCATAATTAAAACAGGCAGCATTGTAAAAACAACAATAACCTATGTCAAAGAGATGTTTAAACTTTCATGTCGGACAGAAGTTAATAGACATCTCAAATCTGTTTACCCAACAGAAATAGTTAAGCTCCTCCCACTAAATTTTGGCCAATGGAAGCAGCGACCAGTTTTACACCAACAAAATTATAAAAACCCGGAAATTTAAAAACCACAAATGAAATGTCACTTTGTCAAGACTAAATTACAAAGCGTCATGTTTTTAGTGTTGGCACTTTAACATATAGCAGAAGTTTCAAAGTATTTATTAATTGTAAAAATACGAACATATTAAACAAGGTACAAGAGACTGCAAATCATTACAGTAAATCAAAGTTTGGAAATTACAAGTGGACTTGTGTATAAACAAAGATTGGCCACATATTATTTTTTTTCAAATTGTTTTTAATTATATAAAATAAAGTAACACAAACATAGTTTAAAAATAATTAATTTTTTGGGTTAGGTCAAAATAGGGCGTCCTTTTATAAGGGCAATACGATTGTATACTACCTTTAGAATAGGATACGGTTGCAAAACACACTTTACTTTATTCTAAAAAACAGAAAACATAAAACAGTTAAGATATATGAATACAACAGAATTAGAGACGTCCGTTCTGTTAGATACGCCAACTACAACAGTTGAAAGCAAGTAATTGGTTGTGTTCCGGGTTTTAAAAATGCGACCAATAACAAAGTTGTATTTAAATATTGCGGGAATTTTTGGGGAGGAGCTAGACTATTTCTGTTCGGTAAACGGAGTATAGATGCGAAATTGAAAAAAACATTCCAAAGCCACCCGCTTCTATAAAAATATCAATAACACAGTTTAAGCAATTTCAATCCTATTTAATTAAGTTTTAGACTTATTTGCCTTCGCATTAAGAAACTTTATCAAGAAAAGTTATGTATAGTTTTAAGATATATACGCCGGAATTTTTATGTTTGCAATATGCCGCTGTTTCAGAAATATTTGTTAAAAACCAAAAACTGCTGCTAACAAACCCCCCTTATTCCGTCGTTGGATTTTTCCTAAAACCAAATCAGCTCCAGGAGAAACAAAATTATGCTTAAATACGAATGCAAGTACGTAAGTTTTATCGCATGCGCACGGGTACACACATGCACATACCTACAGATCTTGGTCGATCTCGCCGAAGCTTTGTCACACATCGTAAAGTGAGCTAATAAATCTATTAGCGATAATTAAGAAAATGTGGATTGCGTAACCTTCTATACCCACATTTGCATATGCGCGTAGGTTGGAAGGTAAAACATAAATAGCGATTGTATTCAAATTCAATGTCAATAAAAGTTTAATTTTAATTTAAATGCATCATTAAACGTGTGTAATCTGGTAAATCAACATTCTGGGTTCTTAGATTATTGTTTGCTAAATACGTATGCAAAATAATGCGAGCATATTTAGTCAGAGGAAATGTACATTGTAGTAGATGCATTATATGGGATTTAATTCCTTTTATTGAAATTCGCCTATTAATCTTGGAACTAAATTGCCAAATTATTTAAACAAAAATACGTCACTGTTGCACAGTATTCAATATATATATATATATATATATATATATATATATATATTATTTAAATAAGACATTTTTTATATATATATATATATATATATATATATATATATATATATATATATATCATTTCATTTCAGAATAAACATAATTGCCAGACTACAGTAGTATTTTATTTCATAATAAACGCAAGTAAGTAGGGTTTCGTGAAACCTCCCAGATTGGGCACTGATCATGTGGTTGTAAAATGAATTCGACTACAGTAAGCCATAATGTATTACTAGATAAACTTTGCTCCCTTGTTTTTGGAATCGAAGTAAAAACACATTTTTGGGTCAAAAATCTTCCGCATTAAAAACAACAACAAAAGCCTGACGTGATAACAAAGTGCAAAACTTGCTCTCCGTGTGCGGAGTACTGCACCCCTTATTCTCACCAAATGTATGCGCATCTGTGGCTTCTATTACATGAAAACGATACATGCCATTAAGAAACTGTCACAACCTAAATTATTCTTTATAAAATTATCTACAATTATATGAATTGTATTAATAGAATTGGACAGTGTGCATATAATATATTTCGTTGGTTAATCAGCTTGATCAACACCACCATCGCCCTCTATGACTCAGATATTTGTCATATACAATACACATAGCTCACCTTTAGAGCAGCAATATTACAAGACAAATGGTAGTAAATGGAAGGGTTGTGCATGTAGAAATACATAAACAGGTGATATTCAAAACGTTGTCTGAAAAAATCGCTCGCTCACTACAAAAATTCTCAATGGCAAAGAAATAAATATCGCGTATGGTACAACGTACGACCTTCCAACCTACAAAATAGAAACTAAAAGAAATGCCGCTTTAGAAATATTGATAGAGCAGGTTAAGCATGTTCAATAACACTTATTTAATTATTACACCTATTTCGTTTCATGTTATGAAATTTTGTAATGAAAAGTCATGAAAAATTAAAATTTTTTTAAAAAATGTTATTATACATTTTCTTATGAAACTAAGCATTATTCAGATATTGAACAAAGTTGAACAATTCTACATTAGAAATGTTTTGCCACTAAATTACGAGTCGTATCAAAACATTGCATAGAACATATTTAATCTACATGATTAAGGTCCATGAATTGATATTTTTATATTATCGAAATATACAGCTATTTCAGAAATATGTTACAAAAATCAAAAAATCAAAAACAACTTCTAATAGACCCAATCCCTCCGTCTTTATCTTTCACCCAGAACCTAATCAACTCCAGAAGAAATGGAAACAAGCCTAAATACAAAATTCTAAGTGCGTACGTGTTTTCGTACTGGAGCTATCGTAGTTATCAGCATACGTTCGCCCATCGACACACGCAAGAACGCATATACGCGTTTACTCACACACCACACCATACCTCACACACCACCCATCACCCAGCACACGCCACGCACAACGCACCACACACCACACACCACACCACACACACACACCACACACCACACACCACACACCACACACCACACACTACACCACACACCACACACCACAAATCACAAACCACACACCATATACCACGCAACATACACCACACACAATACACCACACACCACACCACACACCACCACACCACACGCACCACACACACACACCACACACACACACACACACCACACACCACACACCACACCACACCACACACACACACACCATACACCACACCACACCACACACTACACACCAACACACACACACACACCACATACCACAGCACCCACCACACAGCACCCACCACACACCACACACCACCACACACCACACACCACACACCACACACCACACACCAACACCACACACCAGGCCACACACCACACACCACACACCACACACCACACACACCATACGCCACACCCCACACACCACACCCCACACACCACTCACCGCACACTACACACCACACACCACTTACCACACACCACACACCACACATCATACACCACACACCAAACACCACACACCAAACACCAAACACTACACACCTCACATTACACACCACACACCACACCACACACCACGCACCACGCACCACACACCACACACCACACACCACACACCACACACCACACACCACACACCACATACCACACACCACATATTACACACCACGCACAACTCCGCTCTCTACACACCACACACTACACACACCACACACTTTTTTTTGTTAGTATACTCATGTCTATGGGTGGTACTTACTTATTTAGCTTAATTTAGATTCTTGTACGAAGGCTGTTCAGGAGTCCACCACTTCAGCCCTGGCGATTCTTTTCTTGTTGGTTTTACGTTTTCTGTGTATTTGTATAGTTTACAATCATGAGTTGAAGTTGGATGTTAAGGTTTTATTTGAATAGTTGTGTTATTTGATTTAAATGTGTGCGTGTTGTTTTGCTGTGTGTAGCATTCTTCGTGTGGTTAATACAATTTCGTTTACCAGCGTCTTGCGTGGTTGTTATTGAATAGACGGGGGGATGCGGAAAGCATATAGATTATTTTTTAGGAATTCTTCTACCTCCTGAGGAAGATCGTCAAAGAGTTGTGTAAGGATCGCAGGGGGATGTTTGAATTTTAATATGGAATTTTTACGTGGGAATTGAGGAAGTCAGCAGTTGTAGGGACTGTGTAAGGATCTCTCTCTGGTTGGGATCGTATCGCCGAAAATTGTTTTGTGTTCGAAGTGTCTTTGTAATGTTTGTATTCTGTGCGTTATGGGTGGTATGTTTGCGTGTTGTATTGTAAGATCTGGGGTACCTGAAACGTAACCTGTGTGTACGTATGAGTATTAGGCGTTCGCAATAGTCTGTAGAGGAGAGGGGTGATTAGGGTTTATGTTAGTGTATAGGGGTGCTGAGAAATCCATAACAGAGCGTGTATGTTTTGTAAGTGTGTTGTAGTATTTTGGGGTGGCAAACTGTCCTACCTCGGAGGACGGCTCGTTGGTTTGCTCGGTTTCTTATCCTGTTAAGTGTTCTTTGTAGTTAGGATGTCGGAAGAGGATTGCTTGGGTCTTGGTGGAATTGACGGAGACTCTACACCGGTTGGCCTAGTTGGAGAAGTTGCGGAGGGTTTTGGATATAAGGCGGGACGCGTTACACTGTTCGGATGCACCACCCAGAATTCAAGGTCATCCACAAACTGCGCAACGACTACTCCGGATTATGTTACTTCAGGAATGTTGAAAGCGAAGATAGTTTTAAGGATCGAGACTAAAGCAGAGCCTTGCGCTGCGCCTGCTGTAGGTTGAAATGGGTCAGAGGTGTTGCATACTTTGACTGGAACTGATCGATTAGCCAGATATCAGAGTGGGAGTTTGGAGAAGGGATCGGGTATATTAAGGTTGGGGATCTTGTGGAGGAGACAGGCGTGCGAGACCCTGTAAAATACTTGCTTATTGTCCAGAAACACAGCCAGGTTGCATTGCTTATAATTGAATGCTCTGGTGGCCTCTGTAAGCAGCTTCAACAAGGGTTGGTTCGGTATTATAATTTTTGTAACTGTGGTTTCATATTAGTTGAGTTGATCGGCCTATTTCCACAGTTTTTGTTTTTTGAGCGCGACCCTTCGGAATCGGACTCTTTCAAGGTTTCTAAATAATTGTTTGACTTCGGGGCCGTACCGAGTTACTAATTCTGTATTGTAAGTGTTTTGTAACTGTGGTTTCATATTAGTTGAGTTGGTCGGCCCATTTCCACAGTGTACTTTTTTGAGCGCAACGTTTCGGAAGCGGACCTTCAGTTGAGATGGAAGCCGAATTGGCTGTTAGGAGGTAGTTCATTGAATTTAAGGTGGTCTCTAAGTCGCCTGGCTAGAATCTGCTCAAAGCATTTTCCGAGGCAACTTAGGAGGGGTATGGGTCTATATGAGGGTGTGGTGAGGTCTGAGTGCGGTTTGAGTATCATGTCGATGGACGCCTATTTCGAGTCTGTCGGGAAGTCGGATAGGGTTATATATTTTTTGTAAATGTCGCAGAGTAATCGAAGGACTGGGTGCACAGGTGCTGAATTGCGTCCTTTTTTGAAATACGCTTTGAGCTGGTCGGGAGTGATGAGGGCATAAAAGGGATTCTCGTTAACCAGTTGGATATCGGGAAGGTTAAGGGCACGGAATTCTTCAAGGCGACTCTCTAGTAGTTCCTTGAACTGGATGCCGAATTGAAGATTCACTGGGGATCGGAAAATGGATTGAAGGTGAATACTGAAGAAGTTGGAGGAGATTAGGTTGCCCTGTGGACCAGTTAAGTGGGATTTAGGGGTTACTTTCCTTCTAGTCAATCTATCAAACTGTTGCCAAAAGAGTTTTCTATTTATGTAGTCTAACTGAGAGGTGGCTTTGGTTCAGGAGTCTTCGTCGTGTTTGTTTGCTTCTCGCCTGATTAAGGTGTTGAGGCGATTGTATTCGGTTTTGAGAGTAAGACCCCTAGATCGCAGGAATTGACGAAATATTCGTCTTTTTACGTCAAATGTCGATGTTTTCAATGGGACTAAGATTTCCACCGCTCCCGTAATTACAGAAGTCAGGTGTCTAATGGCTCTCTCGAGACCTTGGGTCGTTAGATGGTTGGGTGCTGGAAGGTTGTTGGAGATGTGTTAGAAGAACACATTCCAGTCAGCTTTCGAAAAATCTTTCATTACTATCAGCCCTATCAAAATGGACCTACGCCCAACCTCTTCTTGAGCTATAGCCGCGAAAAACATTATCATAAAAGTAAACTAGCCCATGAGTCCAGTACAAACCATAAATGCGAATCTCAGTTTACCCGTACAAAATTCATCTATAATTATAGTGTATGAACACAGAACACTTTCACGACAATATTGGAATGCTCCCCTAATTAACACTACTTTCTTAGTCTGCTCCACGTCAATCACTTTAATCGCTGACAATACCTTTTTTTATTTTTTTCTAAAATATGCGTATCGTAACACTCTATACAAGTAAAAATACAAACTGTCTAACTAAAACTGGTCTTGGGAATCCCAGTAAGTCAATACGTTGTAAAGCAACTTTTTTTATTTATCTATTACTAGAGAGTTCACAATATAAATCGTGTCACACATTTCTATAGTTTTAAAAAACCGCAGTTTTTATTATTAATATTGATAAATTAATTTGAATTTGTTTAAATAGGTAAGTTCGAAACGACATTCTAAACATAAATCATATTTTTAACGAAGATTTCCTCGACACAATACAACGACAATCGATTTTTGTGAAGTATGCATATCTAGAGTATATGCCTTGTCTAATAAAGGAAACGCGATGCAAATCCTCCCAGTACTCTTTGTGTGACTGAAGCTGAAAGCTTTTGCTACACACGTCTCGGTCGGAGGAGAAACACCATGAAAGAAATCTTAATTGTAACTAGATGTATAGTCTATGGAAGTAGCAACACTGCACAGGACCCTTATTCAATTGATACCTTACATAGGATTGCAATAGATTGAATGTATCTTTACAAAGTATAATAGTTACTATGATAACGCATATATGTTTATCCAGAAATGCTTTCTGTTAAAAATTTTGATACTGTGATGAAAAAACTATATCTTCACTGAAGTACCAAAACCAGATGAGTGATTGAAGCTAAAAGCTTTTAGTACACAGTGCGCCTCGGTTGGAGTAGAAACACCCATGAAAACAAGCTTAAAGCAACCATGTGTTGCCAGCTAGATGTATAGACGACAGAAGTAGCAATACTAGATCAAGCTATTACATAACTAAGTGCATCTGTATCGTTGGCTATTGAAAATATGTGATTCCCGTTCAAATGAAACCTTACGTACAATAGTTACTATGACAACTTTTTTGTCAAATCTATAGTTAACCTTATGTTGAGGCCAATAAAGGAAACCCGGTGGAAACTCATCCAGTACCCTTTGTGTGATTCAAGTGAAAGGTTTTAGCACACCAAAGTCGTAGGAAAACCCGCATGAAAACAATATTTATAACAACACCTAATATTGCGCACTAGATACCTTAGACTACAGAAATAGGAACGTTAGACTGAACCCATACCATAGTAACCTTTTCAATGCACTTAGTGTATATATGCAAAGTATAATAGTTACTATGACAATGCACGGGTGTTTATAAGGAAATGTTAAATTTTGAAGCATATCCCCATTTTATGTAGTGTAATAAAAAAAAACTCGGTTAAAATCCACATATTACTTTTGTGGTATTGATACTGAAGGCATTTGACCCACCTCCACCCGGAAATGAAGCACGCTTGGAAACATTCTTAAGAGCAACATTTAATGTTGCCAACTACGTAGATGCATAGCATACATCACATACACCACTAAACCTGAGCTATTATACGATTGCATGTTATTGTATTGTCATGTGAACATGTGTGACTCCTAGTCAAATGATACCTTACAAACCATAGTCACCAACACAATACATTGGGTGAATAAAGCATGGTTACTAGAAAAATATTAAATTTTAAAGTAATGGCCGTTTGAAATTTTGGGTTAACTAAAATCTTTTGATGTATAATACGCCACGGCCCAAGGGAAAACACAAAGGGAATAATTTTGGCAGTAATTAGGTACCATGGACCATACAAGTAGTACCACCAGGCTAGACCCCTATTCAAAGGTTTTCAGCTTCATTTAAACACAACATTGGGCGTTGCTTGAGATTATTTTTATTGGTCTCGGCATAAACTGCAGATTCACATTTCTGCCAAAAACTTCAAACCGAAAGTACATAAATATTGGCATTTCATGGTAACCATTCATCATGCAGACAGTCCCATAATATCTAGTGTTGCGTTTACTACAGTCTATGCATCTGGTTCTTTATAAGTTTGCAACACTGAATTAATAAATTTTAATTTTAATATTTTGTCAACTATGATATTAAAAATTTAAATTTAAATATTACACTGTCAGATCAAATGAAATGTGTTGGTTAGAACAACAATTTCAATAAAGGTACCTTACACACCATAGTTACCATTACAGTACATTTAGTGTTTCTATGCATAGTGTAATTGTTCTAGTAATTTTAACGAGTCAGAGCAGTTGCGTCACTAATATTAAAACTGTCATAGGACGCCGATGTTGTCAGATTGTGCAAAATAACAGTTTGACAACTGTCAAATCTCAGCTTCATGGGTTATGTTTATTTATTTTATCACAATAATAAAATATCATAAAATATGAGTTATGTGAAATGTTTAATGTCAGAAATGCTTGACAACACCGGACAGAATTGTCAACCTAAATCGGTTCCATCTGCATCCTCTCGTGCACAATAGGAGGGTTCTAAAGGTGGTAATGAAACAAAGTTTTGAGGCACTTTCTGCTTGAAATCCGGTGTGTGATTGAAGTTGTAAGCTTTTCACTCGACATGAGCCCCGACCGGTAGAAACACGCATAGAAACAATCTTAATAGCAAAAACATTGGTGTTGCTAGCCACAGTGTTGCTAATAAACGGAATATAACCTTGGAATGTACATTTCTAAATGTGTGGTGTAGAATAACACACCACCTTCTAAACTACAAAGTGGAGATTTAAGTAAATGAAATAATTTTAATGATACTAAATATTTTAGGGTAATTATGCAACCTCTTCTGTAATACGTGCATAACGAAAATAGGCAACATTGTAAAAACAACAATAAAAATCTGTCAGATGAACGTTTAGACCTTTATGCCAGATAGAGATTAGTAGACCAAATGCTAACTTGAAATAAAAATACAAAGCCTCCCGCTTCTATAAAATATCGAAAATATAGTTTAAGCATTTTAAAATTTATTTGATTAACCGTTAGACATATTTGGCGCTGTATTAGGAAAGTTATGCAAAATTAAACTTTCAGCGAAAAATATGTTTACATCTTTCCTATACACTTGACGGTTATTCAGATATTGAAAAAAAAACTCACATTTAAAATCTACCTCCGGAATCTTTTTGGTGCTAAATTACGAGTGCCATCAAAAGAATGCACAGAACATATCGATATGTTTAATTTCTGTGTGCTGGTATTTGATTCCGTTGGAATGTGCAACCGTTTCAGAAATACTTGATAAAAATTAAAACCTGCACATGTTCCATGAGAAATAAAAGCAAACTTAAATACGTAATTTTAAGTACCTACCTAAGTTTTAAAGTTTAGAGCTATCGGAAATAGTAGCACGCACCCACGTATACGCACACTCAAACTTACGCATACACACACAGCCACACGCAAACCCACACGCACAAGCACACGAACATTCACTCACACTAATTCGTACACGTGCGTGCACACACACACACACACACACACACGCACGGACACACGAAGACGTACATAAACACGCACACATTCAAGCTCGTATGCCCACACGCACCCGCACTCCCTCACATACGCACTCACCCACACACGCACGTACGCCCACATGCACGCGAATACACACACACACACACACACACACACACACTCGCACTTGCACTCGCACTCGCACTCGCACTCGCACTCGCACTCGCACCCGCACCCGCATCCGCACCCGCACCCGCACCCGCACCCGCACCCGCACCCGCACAACCACGCACCCACGCACCCACGCACGCACGCACGCACGACACACGCACGCGCACACGCGCACACGCGCACACGCGCACACGCGCACACGCGCACACGCGCACACGCGCACACGCGCACACGCGCACACGCGCACACGCGCACACGCGCACACGCGCACACGCGCACACGCGCACACGCGCACACGCGCACACGCGCTCACGCGCACACGCGCACACGCGCACACGCGCACACGCGCACCGCGCACGCGCGCACGCGCGCACGCGCGCACGCGCGCACGCGCCACGCGCACACGCGCACACGCGCACACGCGCACACGCGCACACGCGCACACGCGCACACGCGCACACGCGCACACGCGCACACGCGCACACGCGCACACGCGCACACGCGCACACGCGCACACGCGCACACGCGCACACGCGCACACGCGCACACGCGCACACGCGCACACGCGCACACGCGCACACGCGCACACGCGCACACGCGCACACGCGCACACGCGCACACGCGCACACGCGCACACGCGCACACGCGCACGCGCACACGC